>JACEFZ010026723.1:0-59104 GCA_014155875.1 Cepaea nemoralis
CAAATATCACGACAGCAAAATTTTGTGATAGCGGCTCGTACTGATCACAAAATTTTGTGTATAGTTTCTCCCTTTTGTTTCTGCAAGTTCATTTTCTTCAAACCTCACAAAGACAATATTATTATTATTATAATTCTAAGCGGAGTTATGTATTTTTTGGTGACGTAATTTAATACCAGGAAGTGTAATGATGACCTAATAGTAAGGGAGATTTTATCGCGGCCCATTAAATTGGAAGCTGAGAAATTCTGCCCTCTATTACTGTGGCTTATTTATTTTTAAACGGACAACGTAGTGCCATATATCATTGCATCCGGGGCGGCGAGGCCTAAATTGACGTATTATTTATTTTTTGATAGCATGTGCCATGACCTAATTAACAATTTAAAATGGCCGCCAATTGTGTATTATTTGCCTTCTATTACTGTGGCTTGTTTATTTTTAAACGGACAACGTAGTACCATATATCAGTGCGTCCGGGGCGGCGAGGCCTAACTTGACGTATTATTTATTTTTCGATAGGATGTGCTGTGACCTAATTAACAATTTAAAATGGCTGCCAATTGTTTATTATTTATTAAAAGTCTGTCGCATTGCTAACAAACCTGGTAAGATATATATTTTATTATGCGTTTTTGGCAACAGGAAAGTAAAGGCCACATTCCTCTTTCGATAGAATGTCGAGAGGATTGAGAGGATCAACTTCATTGCACCGGGTTTTACCCCATATGGCTCAGTCTCTTTCCGCAGGGCGGCCTGCAGAAAGCATCGCACAAAGCACGAGAGTCTCCTTGTCTCAGAGAAAAATGCACTTGACTTTTAAGACTTTTCGATAGGATATGCTGTTACCTAATTAACAGTTAAAAATAGCTGCCCATTTATATTAATTAAATGTCATGTGAAATGTTCGTCGTTAGTGAAAGAACAATTCATGAAAATGTATCATATTGTCTTAATGTACTAACTGCATTGCGACAGCTTTCTTTTGTTGATTAAATATCATGCATTAATGTAAGTAAGTAAGTTTGTAACTGCTGCATAAATTAAGCAGCAGTTAATTAATTATTAAGATATTAAATAATAAAAATAAAAATATTAAATAATTAAATATTCACTAAAAATAAAAATTGATTTCTACTTCTGCTCTATAATTACACTGTTCTGTATCTAATAGTGAGCAATTAATAATTAAATACTAACTTATTTAAAACATATAACTTATTTTACAGTACTGTATTTAAATTTAAATAATTATGTGCTGCAGCGCAGCTTAGAAAAAAAGTACTCCTTACTTACAGTTACACTACTTACAAGTTTACAGACGGGTCTGAAAACTGGCTTTCAAAATTATTTTCAGTCATGTCAAATGCTGAAATATTATGCAAGTACACAGATACATTACTGCTACAAATGACACTTGTATTCTGTTTAATTTTAGTAGTTAAATTACCAGTTCTAATTATAAATAAATACAGGTCCGCTATAGTTTATTGTATGGGCGCCGCAATCTTGAATTTTGTGTATGACGGCCATGGCCATGTCACTAAATATTTTTTCCTGAATGCCAGCAAACACCTGCAATGTTGAAACTCTTCTCATTTATGTAAAATTGAACGGGTGGATTCAAAAATGCAAAAAAAAAAGTAAGGATTCTTTTAAATGCAGGAGTTATAAGACACATTAGCTTACTATTCATGAATAGAATCAAAAAAATTCCAGAGAAAACGGTTTTTCGGCTCAATCTCTTGGCGCCTAGCAGAAGGACCAATACTGAAAATATCAGAATAGCTTCCCCTTTCATCGTACCACGCTGCTTTCGTTTAATTGACATCTAGATGGACATAGTAACAACCGGAAGTGAATCGTTGGACGCAAGAAAAAGTACGCGAAATAAAGAAAAACCAAACCCGCCCCACCCGGGAAAGATCGATAACTCTGACATTGCTAATTAAAATTCACGTTAAACAAAGACATCTATTTTTGTTCCTAAAACAAGCAACTAGAAAGTCACCTAGAGGCCCTGGAGATGTGGATATACAGACGAATAGGTCATATTTCATGGAAACAAAAACAATCAAATGCAGAGGTTCTAGAAAACCTGGAAATGAAGAGAGAGTTGATGGAAGAAATAAAGAGGAGGCAAGTGAAATATTTCGGCCATGTTATTGTTAAAAGACATGATACTCTTATAAAAACCATACTTGAGGGCAAGCGAGCAAGAGGTAGACAACGATACAAGTGGGAAGATAACATCAAGTGATGGGCGAACATCAGCCTGACAGAGTGTACAGTCAAGGCGAGAGACAGACAGTGATGGAGATCCGTTGCAGCCAACCTTCATTGTGGAGACGGCACCTGATTGATTGATTAAAGATTTTAAAAAATAATAATAGTAAAAATTGCTGACGCGAAGTCGAACCCCAGTCTCCTGCGTGACAGGCGGAGATACTAACCACTACACTACCGAGAACACAATGATTGTTCCACAAACATTAATAATGTAGTTAAAAGGAAGTAGACATCACGTGACCAGCCGAATAATCACGTGACCAGCCACAAATGTTTGTGTATAGCAGCTCATACTATTCACAAAATTTTGTGTATAGTCACTCCAAATTAAATTTGCCAGTTCAACCTGCACTGGGAAGGAAAGTTGCCACGAAGTTTTCCTAATTTATTGAACTGATTCACCCGGGAAGGTTAACCCGGTCAACAAATGCCCGCAGAAGTCGGATGTGTCGGCCTAACGGCGCAAGAACGCAGCTCTGCTGTAAACAGGCACAACGCAATCACATCCGGAAAAAAAAACTCCGGATGAACGAAGAAGAAGAAGAAGAACTGATTCAAAGCCAAAAGATAATATATCGCCTCATGTGAACCACCTATTTGGACAGAAGGACTATATACCACCTTACTACGGCTATCGTGTTATTTGTTTAATTATCTTGGAACAGTCATAACATCTGATGGGAGATGCCTTTGCCTTTAACTTGAAGAGATTAGGATTTAGAACAAGAATTCCCATGGTATCAGCCTTTTGCAAGATGGAAAAGATACTGACCAATAAAATTTTAAAAGATGCCGTTTGCAACGAGAAAAAGAGTGTTGAAGTGCTATATAGAACCTGTGCTTTTGTATGCATGTGAAGTGATTGATTGATTGATTGATTGATTTAGGAACCGACATCACAGCATTCGGGCCATTCCCATAAGCGCTCCGTCCCCATCCTCAGAAGCCAGCGAAGAGTTCCAACACTAATAGTACCAGTAGCACTCTGATTATATGTCCGTCTCGCCTTTCCTCTGAACGTTGATCGTCGGCCAGATCCCCTCGTCACTCCTCGCTGTCGCATTCTTGCCAGACCATGGTGATGCATTTGCTCCCCCGAGGTGTACACATGCTCCCACAAGGTCGCAACCACATCTGCTTTGTCATGCATCAATACTCCAGCAAGTTTTGCCGAGCCAGCCAATCTGTCCGCCTGTTCATTCCCTAGTACACCAGCGTGCCCCGGAGAAAAGATCTAGATGATGCTTGTCACCCGTGACTTCCGAAGCGAAGCAAGCCACTCTGCAACGAAGCTTGCCTGTCTTCACCCTACTCAGCATGCTTTCTGAGTCAGTTACAATCAATAAGCATGTGAAGTGTGGACAATCAATGAGCAGACAAGTCGAAAAACATCTAATGGCTGTGGAAATGTGGTTTCTGAGGAAAATGCAAAGAATATAATGGACAGATAGAAAAACCATGACCAAGTCCTACAAGAAACAAATGAAAACCGTAAACTTATTAGAGAAAGTAGACATAGAAAGTCAGAATTTTTTTTGTCACATTATGAGAAGAAATAAATTGGAGAACATGGTGACAACTGGCAAGATTGAGGGGTAAAGAACAAGGGGAAGGCAGAGAAATAAATATCTAGATGGCTGGGCCACATGGTATGGTCGAGACAAGAACACAGAGCTGATCCATGACTCTGGTGATCGTGTGAGATGGCATAACATGACCGCCCACACTTATCGGCATGGCACATGATGTTTACGATGTTTGTTTTATTTTATGGTATCTTCCTCAAATTCATTGCTTACTGTACATCATAATATTAATATTACTTGTTCATTTTATTGTCTATCATGTTTGATCCAAGCCTACATTCTGTTTGACACTGAATCAGTTAATAGATGTACCAGGCAGGCTTCTGAACCAACAGATCATGCACTTAGCCACATTATGCATTGCAGTAATAATAGAGCAAAGCTTTGAAATGAATTCACTTTCTATTGGATTTGTTAATTACAAAAACTCAGAGAAGGCCTTCAATAATGTTGATGGGGAATATCTTTGTAAACTAAATTTTTATGTCTTTTAACTAAACTAAGCAGGCCTTCACAATCAACCTCAGCATCTTTTATTATTGGCTGTTTGTGATTTATTTAACAGATACATTTATACATTTGAAATAAGAACAGTTTTCTCAATCTCACCTTTATTATCTTTACTGACTATAGATTGGATGAGCAGATGTGTTGGTGTTATTGTTAGGACATTGTGTTGAGAATGGTATGCTCGCAGTTAGACACTGGTTAAATGCCAGCCAGCTGTTGTCATCCGTTACAGGAGGGAAAAGACTAGCCAGTTGTTCCTCCGTGTTCTCAGGCCTACACAAGTTTGATGGTCCCAACGCCTTAGATACCCACAAAAATGTTATAGTTTCATGAGTTAGTCTTTTTTAAACGTCTTTTTTTAAAATTTGCTCACTTTGAAAATGAACATAGTCCACGCTGGATATTTTTTGCCTCTGGGCACTTTCCCTATTTACCAGTGTCCCTGCCATCATGCAAACCCACTCTGACATCTGAGGCACATGTAATTTACCTCTCCAAGTCAAGGACGAGACATCAACATTTAGGTCCAACTACTAAAGACCTGTGTAGGGTTGGGTTTGAACCCACTACTGTACCATCAGCACACTGGAAATTTAAGAGCAAATGATCTTATCCATTTAGCCGTACTGACCTACTGGATTATGAAAACAGCAGCTACTGCCACCAGGAATCTGACAGAACAGTTGCATGATCTGTATGAAGACAGCAGTAACTGCCACCAGGAATCTGACAGAACAGTTGCATGATCTGTATGAAGACAGCACTAACTGCCACCAGGAATCTGACAGAACAGTTGCGTGATCTGTATGAAGACAGCAGTGACTGCCACCAGTAATCTGACAGAACAGTTACATGATCTGTATGAAGACAGCAGTAACTGCCACCAGGAATCTGACAGAACAGTTGCATGATCTGTATGAAGACAGCAGTAACTGCCACCAGGAATCTGACAGAACAGTTGGATGATCTGTATGAAGACAGCAGTGACTGCCACCAGGAATCTGACAGAACAGTTGGGTGATCTGTATGAAAACAGCAGCAGCTGCCACCAGGAATCTGACAGAACAATTGCGTGATCTGTATGAAGACAGCAGTAACTGCCACCAGGAATCTGACAGAACAGTTGCATGATCTGGACTGTGCCTATGACATTACCCTTTTGTCCCACACAAAATAAACAAGGCTGGAACCGACAGGTCAAATGAAATAGAGGGAGACTTAGAACCACCACAGGGAAGAGAATTAGAGGCAGGCATGAATAATAAGAAGAGAACGTTAATGGAGTTGCATGAGATAGCAAAGGATGGCATGGCATGGAGTGAGTTTGTTGAGAGCCTGTGTCCCAGTGGAAGGAAACAGGAGGTTGAGTTAAAGAGAACCTTTTGCTCATCTTTTCATAGACCCAGCATTTCTTTAAAACATGTGAGACTAAAGCGAATTCTGATTTATTATTTGTTTCTTTACAGGCCAATGTGACACAAAAATCACATGCTTTGGAGGAAACAAAAAACTACACGACACACTCACTTGCCAGCGTGGCTTACCAAATCAACAGTTTGGCTACAAATTTCATGAAACTGTTGGACCTGCAGCTAGGTCAGCTAACAGATATGGAATCAAGTGTAAATCATCTTAATCAGGTAATGAGTGTTACAGTGCTGTTCTCTTGGGTTACTTATCCTGATTAGATGAGTTGTATGTAAAATTTGTGGTCTATATTATATATTTCATGAAGCTGGTAGACTTGCAGCTAGGTCAGCTGACAGATCTGGAATCAAGTGTACGGAATACTGAGTTTAAGAATCAACATCACTGCACTCAGGGCATTCCCACACTTGCACTGTCTCCCTCCGTGCTAAAGGTCTGCTGGTTTTTCTTCTGTTCTTTGAGTATCGTCCAAACCCTCTACTCCCTTCTGAGACAGCCTTCAGACAACCTTTGCATATATGGATACTCTGTTCAGCTTCACACTGCACCCTGATCCCAGACAGTCTTCACATATATGGATACATATATGGTGCCTGACACAACTGCACACTGCACCCGATCCCAGACAGTCTTCGCATGTATGGATACTCTTATCTGTTCAGCTTCACACTGCACCCTATCCCAGACAGCCTTCACATATATGGATACTCTGTTCAGCTGCACACTGCATCCGATTCCAGACTGTCTTCGCATGTATATGGATACTCTATCTGTTCAGCTTCACACTGCACCCTATCCCAGACAGCCTTCACATATATGGATACTCTGTCTGTTCAGCTGCACACTGCACCCGATCCCAGAAGCCTTCACCACATCACCTTTAGTATAAAGTAGATCTCAACGCAGTGGGCAACAACCAATCTATCTCCACACAGCTGCCTGCCCGAGTAGAAAATCTATTATATGCTTGCACTTCCTTTCTCTTGAGTAATGCTAGTCACTATCTATAACATGCCAGCTTCCACTTTCTAAAGCATACTTTGTGAGTAATCGTTTTGATCATCTAATGAATGTTACAGTGCTTTCCACTTGGGTAATTTATCTTGATTAGATGAGTTATTTATAGAGCATGTGGTCTTCTTCTTTAGGTCCATAGTCACTGAAGAATCGAGCAGTCATTGACAAGGATATCTTGTATAATCAGGATCTTTAAGGGAAGAAGAGAATAGGTTAAAGGTGAGAGGAGCATAGCACTCTGCCTGGCTTGGTCTCTGTTCACAGAACGCAAGCCCTGCCCCAAGAGCATTGATTGAAGTATGAACATTGCAGCTTCAGCGATGACCCCCAGGGGTCTCCAGAAATATTGCGCCCATTGTCTGTATGATGCAGTCCAAAAACAAACCCATGCCCTTAAGATCAGATTGCTTGATCACTTCACCAGGGACTCCTAGTGCAAAGCAAATAACAGTAACACCGAAACCTACCAGTGTCCTACAAGGCAATTAAGGTGGTTTCCTGTGGCACTGGCTACCACATCTCTTAGTGTTGTGGATGGATGCCTTACGTTAGTGCGACTAACTTACAGAAACTTGTATGGTGCCTGCCTTGGACATGTGGGTGTGAATGGATGCCTTTCGTTAGTGTGACTAACCTACAGAAACTGTTATGATAGCTTGCCTTGGACATGTGGGTGTCCATGACAGTGGGAGGGCAGATGGACTGTCTTCTATAGTGCCTTAATTGGGTAGTTATCCAATGGATGAGCAGTGGTTGAGTGGCTATGGTGTCCACTTCAGGCTGATGAGGTACATGTTTTTATTTCAACATGGGGCTGGGAATTTTCCCCAGAACTGCTGGTATCTGATATCACCACACTGTCATAGCCCAAAAACATGGTGATTGTTTATTCATACACATATTAGAGAAGCGTAAGGTTGATTCATAGATTCTTGTCATGATCGTATTATGCTTACTTGGCTCGTTATAGTTTTCCAGGGGTAACCCTCCAACCCTGGTATATGACACATTTATGCTTTGGGTGTTGTTGTAGTACAGATGACTGACTGTGTGTGGTTAATATCTTGTTGAGTGGCGTTCTCTTTGGATAACAGTTTGGTGTCATTAAATAAGTGCTTGTTTACTGTTATGTTTAAACTCACTTCCCTCAATGATCATACGAGAGTCACAGAGTAAGAAAGTTTCACAATGTCAGTTATCAATTCAACATCATCACAGATTCCAATCACAGTGCTCAATTGCAATAAAATGCCTATTAACACTAACTAAAACTATTGCACAAAGGCGGCACTCTGAATATGCCATGTTGCCACAACGCTGAGTCTTGACTCATCCAACCTGGACCAGGGCCAACCTTTGTCTGCCCCGTTTATGAGAAACCCTTCTCTCCTGGTCAGCGCCAAAATGTGTTAAACACCATAAGGCGTGAATGTGATCAGAGCTCGTATTCCAGCTCTGATCTCTTGGGTAACAAGATTGGATACCTAGTCTACTTGCATAGGGTGGGAAAAAAGAAACAGGTGGTTCTGTGTGCAAGTTGTTCATATTACAAACGCCATGGTAATTGGAAATTACAAAGAGTAGGCTGTTAGACTTCTAGAGTACCATCTCGTGGGGCTTGTGTTGCTGAGCTCCCCCTACATTCTCCATGCTCAGAAACCAGCAGGTTGTGCAAGATCAGTACTGTGATTTCATATCTTTGAAGGGGCATATTAGAATGAATGTGTGATGTGAATATTGGAAGTCTCCTGTCATGCTTGCTACATGACTCATATCTTTGGAGGGGCATATTAGAATGAATGTGATGATTGGAAGCCTTCTGTTGTGCTTGCTATGTGATTCATATTGTGGAGGGGCATATTAGAATGTATGTGACAATTGGAAGTCTCCTGTCAGGCTTGCTGCATGATTCATATCTTTGGAGGGGCATATTAGAATGAATGTGATGATTGGAAGCCTTCTGTTGTGCTTGCTACGTGATTCATATCACTACTAGATCAAAAGCCTCCTGTCGTGCTTCCTCCCTGATTCATACTATTACTAGATGATTCAGTACAGCAGCCATAGATTGGCTGGGATCAGGCTTGGGCTGGCCAAAATTCCTCCATAGGGATTGGATAGTTCATAGTCAGCTGACTCCATCATATGTATGGTAGGCGGATTTACGGTATTATTTCAGGCTTCGAAGCCTGAAGTAATTTCCGCTATGGCTCATGTGACGTCACAGGTGAAATGTTGCGTATCGAAGCTTGAAAAGCCTTAAGGGAAGCTAACTCGTGGCAAAGGGGAACTAAGATAGGTCACACATTGAGCCTGTGAGTCGTAAGATGGTGCGTGATGGTTGAAATGACCATGTGTTCACATGCATCCATTATGGACAAATATTTACAGCTTGAATTGATTTGATCAGTCACATTCACTATCGCCATGGGTTGTAGTTATTATGCCTTTTTGAAGCACAATGTAACATATCATCGCCTGTCAAGACGGCCAAGTGCCAATGTATGGCTCCACCCAATGCCCAGAGGAAATCCTGTGATGTTAAAATATGGTTACACGTGTCTTTACCCAGACGGCCAAGATTCCTGCATGGGGATTGGATATGTCATTGTCAGCTGACTCCACCCAATGCCCTTAGAGAATCCTGTGATGTTAAAATATGGTTACACGTGTCTGTACCCAGACGGCCGAAGATTCCTGCATGGGGATTGGATATGTCATTGTCAGCTGACTCCACCCAATGCCCTTAGAGAATCCTGTGATGTTAAAATATGGTTACATGTGTCTGTACCCAGACGGCCAAGATTCCTGCATGAGGATTGGATATGTCATTGTCAGCTGACTCCACCCAATGCCCTTAGAGAATCCTGTGATGTTAAAATATGGTTACATGTGTCTGTACCCAGACGGCCAAGATTCCTGCACGGGGATTGGATATGTCATTGTCAGCTGACTCCACCCAATGCCCTTAGAGAATCCTGTGATGTTAAAATATGGTTACATGTGTCTGTACCCAGATGGTCATGATTCACAAGGAGAAAGTGGCACGAAGAGAGATTGGTGTTCTGACCATGTCAAAGATTTTCCCAAAACATCTCAGCATGAGAAATGGCATCATTTACCCAGAACAGACGGAGCGGCCTTCGAAATATATCCGGACTGACATAGACTACACGGCACTGGATGGTGTTGGACATGGACTGCGGGTAAGCCTGTTGATTTTTTTAGATCCTCTTCTGCTGATGTTATATGTTGTGTGGCGTAGGTCATGATACCTGTCCACAGCCTTCTGTCACGTTTACTGCCAATCTTCTTATAGTCCATGCCGTGTGGCATTGGTGAACATGTCTATCCACAGCCTTCTGTCTTGTGTACTGCCAATCTCTTATAGTCTATTTCGTGTGGCATTGGCAATCATGTCTGTCCATGCCTTCTGTCACATTTATGCCAATCTTATAGCCCATGCTGTGTGGTGTTGGTGATCATGTCTATCCACAGCCTTCTGTCTCTTGTGCTGCCAGTCTTCTTATAGCCCATGCTGTGTGACGTTGGTGATCATGTCTATCCACAACCTTCTGTCATGTTTACTGCCAATCTTATAGTCCATGCTGTGTGTCGTAGATGATCACGTCTGCCCCACAACTTTCTGTCGCGTTTACTGCCAATCATTTCTGATACAAACATTCCTTCATGTCATGTGTCAAACTGTCCAGCATCTTCTCTCTTAGTCTCCCCCTGCTTCTCCCCTTCAAAATTTCCTGTTGTGATAACATACCCAAAGAATGTGGAGAGTCTTCTGATGCAGGTAACTCGTTCTCTCTGTGAGTTCATTTCTTTCCAGATATCTTTATTCTTTCCACCCACGGTGTTCATGTCATCCTTCTACACACTACATCTCTGCAGCTGTCACATAATTACTCACTTGTCTGCTAACATTTCTATCAACAACACACACAAATGTAAAAGTCCCTTTTATACACTTCTGGTCATTGATCAAATGGGGCTAGACCCCACACATATTTGTATAGACTACCCAGCATTCAGTGGATAATATGGGGCTAGACCCCACATATATTTGTATAGACTACCCAGCATTCAGCGGATAATATGATCTGTATCACTCAAGCCACCTTTACACCCCAAAACATTTCTTGCAACCACTTTATAGGCTGGGTCAGTTTTTAAAAGTCCACCGCGATTCAGGTTCGAGCTCATGATCATCGGACTGGCAAGTAAGCATCTAACTACAGCACTGCAGCAGCTTCCACTGGGTATATGGTGCTAGCCCCATATTTCTATGGTTAGTACCAGCAATTCACCAGCTCCGTGGAGAAGGGGTTACGGATGAAGTATGTAATCCTGCATACCATGTTAGAAACACAGCTGCAGGCGATTTGGCAGCAGCCCATCTTGCATTGTTTTTTAATGAAATGTTATGGATGCAAGTTGTTCAGAAAGCAATGGCAAACTACTGAAAGTAAACTTGCCCAGGAATCACGAACAGCCAACAAAATCCTGGGGTTGACTGCTACGTCCTGTATAGGATATGCAACTAACTTTAACAAACAATTTGGCATATCCGCTTTAAAAAAACATGCAAAGAATCCTTGTCCACACCTCGAGGTCAGAATGTGTGATGCTAGTCACATATTTGTATAGACCAGTCGGGACTCAGTGGGTGATGTAGTCTGTGGCCTTTACTTTCCTGGACATGTCCTGGTATTCATGTTAAGCTGGGTGACTTGGGAGCCCATGTCACTTAATAACATCCCTTCCTCGATGTGGATTCAAACACAGTCCAGCAGGCAAGGGTAGTGGCCACTGTGCTGCCATGGATCCCAGTAGATATGTTATGGTGAAGTAAATACAAAAGTGAATGGTCATGTAGAAATAGATAAGTAAATGGTTTTGCAGAAATAGATAAGTGAATTGTCATGTAGAAATAGATACATGCATAATCATGCAGAAATAGATAAGTGAATTATCATGCAGAAATAGGTTGGTGAATGGTCATGCAGAAATAGGTAAGTGAATGGTCATGCAGAAATAGATTAATGAATGATCATGTAAAAATAGATAAATGAATGATCATGCAGAAAAAGATAAATGAATAATCATGCAGATCTAGATAAATGAATGATCATACAGAAATAGATAAATGAATGACATGCAGAAATAGATAAATGAATGGTCATGCAGAAATAGGTAAATCAATGGTCATGCAGAAATAGATAAATGAATGGTCATGCAGAAATAGATAATGAAAGATCACACAGAAATAGATAAATGAATGGTCATGCAGAAATAGATAAATGTATGATCATGCAGAAATGAATAATCATGCAGAAATAGATAAATGAATTATCATGCTGAAAGAGATAAGTAAATGGTTTTGCAGAAATAGATAAGTGAATTGTCGTGTAGAAATAGATACATGCATAATCATGCAGAAATAGATAAGTGAATGATCATGCAGAAATAGATAAATGAATTATCATGCAGAAATAGGTAGGTGAATGGTCAGGCAGAAATAGGTAAGTGAATGGTCGTGCAGAAATAGATAAGTGGATGGTCATGCAGAAATAGATTAATGAATGATCATGTAAAAATAGATAAATGAATGATCATGCAGAAATAGATAAATGAATAATCATGCAGATCTAGGTAAATGAATTATCATACAGAAATAGATAAATGAATGATCATGCAGAAATAGATAAATGAATAATCAAGCAGAAATAGATAAATGAATTATCATGCAGAAATAGATAAATGAATGATCAAGCAGAAATAGGTAAATGAATGATCATGCCGAAATAGATAAATGAATGATCATGCAGACATAGATAAGCGAATGGTATGTAGAAATAGATAAATGAATTGCCATGGAGAAATAGATAAATGAATGATCATGCCGAAATAGATAAGTGAATGGTCATGCAGAAATAGATAAGTGAATGTTATGTAGAAATAGATAAATGAATGATCATGCAGAAATAGATAAGTGAATGGTATGTAGAAATAGATAAATGAATTGCCATGGAGAAATAGATAAATGAATGATCATGCCGAAATAGATAAGTGAATGGTCATGCAGAAATAGATAAGTGAATGTTATGTAGAAATAGATAAATGAATGATCATGCAGAAATAGATAAGTGAATGTTATGTAGAAATAGATAAATGAATGGTCATGCAGAAATAGATAAGTGAATGTTATGTAGAAATAGATAAATGAATGGTCATGCAGAAATAGATAAGTGAATGTTATGTAGAAATAGATAAATGAATGGTCATGCAGAAATAGATAAGTGAATGTTATGTAGAAATAGATAAATGAATGGTCATGTAGAAATAGATAAGTGAATGTTATGTAGAAATAGATAAATGAATGGTCATGCAGAAATAGATAAGTGAATAATCATGCAGATCTAGGTAAATGAATTATCATACAGAAATAGATAAATGAATGATCATGCAGAAATAGATAAATGAATAATCAAGCAGAAATAGATAAATGAATGATCATGCAGAAATAGATAAATGAATGATCAAGCAGAAATAGATAAATGAATGATCATGCCGAAATAGATAAATGAATGATCATGCAGACATAGATAAGCGAATGGTATGTAGAAATAGATAAATGAATTGCCATGGAGAAATAGATAAATGAATGATCATGCCGAAATAGATAAGTGAATGGTCATGCAGAAATAGATAAGTGAATGTTATGTAGAAATAGATAAATGAATGATCATGCAGAAATAGATAAGTGAATGGTATGTAGAAATAGATAAATGAATTGCCATGGAGAAATAGATAAATGAATGATCATGCCGAAATAGATAAGTGAATGGTCATGCAGAAATAGATAAGTGAATGTTATGTAGAAATAGATAAATGAATGATCATGCAGAAATAGATAAGTGAATGTTATGTAGACATAGATAAATGAATGGTCATGCAGAAATAGATAAGTGAATGTTTTGTAGAAATAGATAAATGAATGGTCATGCAGAAATAGATAAGTGAATGTTATGTAGAAATAGATAAAATGAATGGTCATGCAGAAATAGATAAGTGAATGTTATGTAGAACATAGATACATGAATGTCATGTAGAAATAGATAAGTGAATGTTATGTAGAAATAGATAAATGAAGTGGTCATGCAGAATAGATAAGTGTAGAAATAGATAAATGAATGGTCATGCAGAAATAGATAAGTGAATGTTATGTAGAAATAGATAAATGAATGGTCATGCTAGGAAATAGATAAGTGAATGTTATGTAGAAATAGATAAATGAATGGTCATGTAGAAATAGATAAGTGAATGTTATGTAGAAAATAGATAAATGAATGATCATGTAGAAATAGATAAGTGAATGTTATGTAGAAATAGATAAATGAATGGTCATGTAGAAATAGATAAGTGAATGTTATGTAGAAATAGATAAATGAATGGTCATGTAGAAATAGATAAGTGAATGTTATGTAGAAATAGATAAATGAATGGTCATGTAGAAATAGATAAGTGAATGTTATGTAGAAATAGATAAGTGAATGTATGTAGAAATAAGAGATAGTGTAGTGTTAGGTAGAAATAGATAAATGAATGGTCATGTAGAATAGATAAGTGAATGTTATGTAGAAATAGATAAATGAATGGTCATGTAGAAATAGATAAATGAATGGTCATGTAGAAATAGATAAGTGAATGTTATGTAGAAATAGATAAATGAATGGTCATGTAGAAATAGATAAGTGAATGTTATGTAGAAATAGATAAATGAATGGTCATGTAGAAATAGATAAATGAATGGTCATGTAGAAATAGATAAGTGAATGTTATGTAGAAATAGATAAATGAATGGTCATGTAGAAATAGATAAGTGAATGTTTTGTAGAAATAGATAAATGAATGGTCATGTAGAAATACATAAATGAATGGTCATGTAGAAATAGATAAATGAATGGTCATGTAGAAATACATAAATGAATGGTCATGTAGAAATAGATAAGTGAATGTTATGTAGAAATAGATAAATGAATGGTCATGTAGAAATACATAAATGAATGGTCATGTAGAAATAGATAATGAATGTTATGTAGAAATAGATAAATGAATGGTCATGTAGAAATAGATAAGTGAATGTTATGTAGAAATAGATAAATGAATGGTCATGTAGAAATACATAAATGAATGTCATGTAGAAATAGATAAATGAATGGTCATGTAGAAATAGATAAATGAATGTATGTAAATAGAAATAGATAAATGAATGGTCATGTAAATGAATGGTATGTAGAATAGTAATGAATGGTCATGTAGAAATAGATAAATGAAGGTCATGTAGAAATAGATAAATGAATGTTATGTAGAAATAGATAAATAAGGTTTTGTAAAATAGATAAATGAATGGTATGTGAAATAATAAATGAATGGTCATGTAGAAATAGATAAATGAAGTAGTAGAATAATGAAGGTAGTAGAAATAGATAAGTGAATGTTATGTAGAAATAGATAAATGAATGGTCATGTAGAAATAATAAATGAATGGTCATGTAGAAATAGATAATGAATGTTATGTAGAAATAGATAAATGAATGGTCATGTAGAAATAGATAAGTGAATGTTATGTAGAAATAGATAAATGAATGGTCATGTAGAAATAGATAAATGAATGGTCATGTAGAAATAGATAAGTGAATGTTATGTAGAAATAGATAAATGAATGGTCATGTAGAAATAGATAAGTGAATGTTATGTAGAAATAGATAAATGAATGGTCATGTAGGAAATAGATAAATGAATGGTCATGTAGAAATAGATAAGTGAATGTTATGTAGAAATAGATAAATGAATTGGTCATGTAGAAATAGATAAGTGAATGTTATGTAAAAATAGATAAATGAATGGTCATGTAGAAATAGATAAATGAATGGTCATGTAGAAATAGATAAATGAATGGTCATGTAGAAATAGATAAATGAATGGTCATGTAGAAATAGATAAGTGAATGTTATGTAGAAATAGATAAATGAATGGTCATGTAGAAATACATAAATGAATGGTCATGTAGAAATAGATAGTGAATGTTATGTAGAAATAGATAAATGAATGGTCATGTAGAAATAGATAAGTGAATGTTCATGTAGAAATAGCATAAATGAATGGTCCATGTAGAAATAGATTAAATGAATGGTCATGTAGAAATAGAATAAATGAATGGTCATGTAGAATAGATAAATGAATGGTCATGTAGAAATAGATAAGTGAATGTTATGTAGAAATAGATAAATGAATGGTCATGTAGAAATAGATAATGAATGGTATGTAGAAATAGATAAAGTGAATGGTCATGTAGAAATAGATAAATGAATGGTCATGTAGAAATAGATAAGTGAATGGTCTGTAGAATACGATAAATGAATGGTCATGTAGAAATAGATAATTGAATGGTCATGTAGAATAGATAATATGAATGGTCATGTAGAAATACTAAATGAATGGTCATGTAGAATAGATAAGTGAATGTTATGTAGAAATAGATAATTGAATGGTCATGTAGAATAGATAATGAAATGGTCTGTAGAAATAGATAAGTGAAATGTTATGTAGAAATAGATAATGATGGTCATGTAGAAATAAATAAATGAATGGTCATGTAGAATAGATAATGAATGTTATGTAGAAATAGATAAATGAATGGTCATGTAGAAATAGATAAATGAATGGTCATGTAGAAATAGATAAATGAATGGTCATGTAGAAATAGATAAGTGAATGTTATGTAGAAATGATAAATGAATGGTCATGTAGAAATAGATAAATGAATGTCATGTAGAAATAGATAAATGAATAGTGATAGAAATAGATAATGAATGGATGTAGAAATAGATAATGAATGTATGTAGAATAGAAAATGAATGGTCAGTGAAATAGATAATGAATGTTATGTAGAAATAGATAAATGAATGGTCATGTAGAAATAGATAAGTGAATGTTATGTAAAATAGATAAATGAAGGTCATGTAGAAATACATAAATGAATGGTCATGTGAAATAGATAATATGTTATTAGAAATAGATAAATAATGGTCATGTAGAAATAGATAAGTGAAGTTATGTAGAAAAGAAAATGAATGGTCATGTAGAAATAGATAAGTGAATGTTGTAGAAATAGATAAATGAATGGTCATGTAGGAAATAGATAATGAATGGTCATGTAGAAATAAGATAAATGAATATGTGTCATGTGGAAATAGATAAGTGAATGTTATGTAGAAATAGATAAATGAATGGTCATGTAGAAATAGATAAGTGAATGTTATGTAGAAATAGATAAATGATGGTCATGTAGAAATAGATAAGTGAATGTTATGTAGAAATAGATAAATGAATGGTCATGTAGAAATAGATAAGTGAATGTTAGTAGAAATAGATAATGAATGTCATGTAGAAATAGATAATTGAATGTTAATGTAGAAATAGATAAAGATAATGGTCATGTAAAAATAGATAAGTGAATGTTATGTAAGAAATAATAAATGAATGGTCATGGTAGAAATAGATAAATAATGTTATGTAGAAATAGATAAATGAATGGTCATGTAGAAATAGATAAGTGAATGTTATGTAAAATAGATAAATGAATGGTCATGTAGAAATAGATAGTGAATGTTATGTAGAAATAGATAAATGAATGGTCATGTAGAAATAGATAAATGAATGGTCATGTAGAAATAGATAAAGTGATGTTATGTAGAAATAGATAAATGAATGGTCATGTAGAAATAGATAAGTAATGGTATGTAAAATAGATAAATGAATGTCATGTAGAAATAGATAAGTGAATGGTTATGTAGAAATCGATAAATGAATGGTCAGGTAGAAATAGATAAATGAAATGGTCATGTAGAAATAGATAAGTGAATGTTATGTAGAAATAGATAAATGAATGGTCATGTAGAAATTGATAAGTGAATGTATGTAGAAATAGATAAATGAATGGTCATGTAGAAATACATAAATGAATGGTCATGTAGAAATAGATAAATGAATGTCATGTAGAAATACATAAATGAATGGTCATGTAGAAATAGATAAGTGAATAGTTATGTAGAAATAGATAAATGAATGGTCATGTAGAAATACATAAATGATGGTTCTGTAGAAATAGATAATTGAATGTTATGTAGAATAGATAAATGAATGGTCATGTAGAAATAGATAAGTGAATGTTATGTAGAAATAGATAAATGAATGGTCATGTAGAAATAGATAAATGAATGGTCATGTAGAAATAGATAAGTGAATGTTATGTAGAAATAGATAAATGAATGGTCATGTAGAAATACATAAATGAATGGTCATGTAGAAATAGATAAATGAATGGTCATGTAGAAATAGATAAATGAATGGTTATGTAGAAATAGATAAATGAATGGTCATGTAGAAATAGATAAATGAATGGTTATGTAGAAATACATAAATGAATGGTCATGTAGAAATAGATAAATGAATGGTCATGTAGAAATAGATAAGTGAATGTTATGTAGAAATAGATAAATGAATGGTATGTAGAAATACATAAATGATGGTCATGTAGAAATAGATAAGTGAATGTTATGTAGAAATAGATAAATGAATGGTCATGTAGAAATACATAAATGAATGGTCATGTAGAAATAGATAAGTGAATGTTATGTAGAAATAGATAAATGAATGGTCATGTAGAAATACATAAATGAATGGTCATGTAGAAATAGATAAGTGAATGTTATGTAGAAATAGATAAATGAATGGTCATGTAGAAATAGATAAGTGAATGTTATGTAGAAATAGATTAAATGAATGGGTCATGTAGAAATACATAAATGAATGGTCATGTAGAAATAGATAAGTGAATGGTCATGTAGAAATAGATAAATGAATGGTTATGTAGAAATACATAAATGAATGGTCATGTAGAAATACATAAATGAATGGTCATGTAGAAATAGATAAGTGAATGTTATGTAGAAATAGATAAATGAATGGTCATGTAGAAATAGATAAGTGAATGTTATGTAGAAATAGATAAATGAATGGTCATGTAGAAATAGATAAGTGAATGTTATGTAGAAATAGATAAATGAATGGTCATGTAGAAATAGATAAGTGAATGTTATGTAGAAATAGATAAATGAATGGTCATGTAGAAATACATAAATATTTCTTCTTCTACGGTGAAGGTGTAGTGAAAGCGATTCACAATCCCGTATACTGAGTTTGAAATCAACTCCAGGCGATTGGATTGTTTTGATTTGTAATAATGGGCTGATGTTAGTTGTTAAGAAAGCAATGGCAAACTTCTGAACAAAGGGTGAAGACAGGTGTGCTTCATGCAAAGTGGCATGCTTAAATTAAAAAATCAAAGATACGGAGCATCTATTGGATCTGTTCCCTAATACATGCTGACATGTTGAGAAACAAGCTGACGTGCAAATTATTGTCATAGTAACATTTGGGCACTTTTTGTCTTAGCAACAGTTTATTTGTCATAGTAACAGTCAAACACTTTTTAGCAAGCTGGAAATTCTTCTTGTCAACAGTTGAGCACTCTTTTTTTTGGTCTTTGCAACAATTGGGACTCATTTTGTCATAGCAACAGCTGAAAAACTCTTTTCGTCTTAGAAACACTTAAAAATACCTTTTGTCTTGGCAACAGTTGACAACTCTTTGTTTGTTAGCTTTAGTCCTCAAAGCGAGTGCAGTGGTGTGATGGTTGCAGTATTAAGTGGACATTGTCATGAGTACAGTCAGACAAGTGTTCAAGTCCAGCTCTTGTCATTCGTTATGGGAGGGAAATACTTGTCACTTTTTCCTCCGTGTACTCATGCCTACAAAATGTGATGTATGTGAAAATGTGACACTTGCCGTATGATAATGAATTTTGGAATGTAAATGAACAAAGTTAGGAAGAACTTTGAAGCAACAGAGATGTGGTTCCTGAGACTAATGTTGCGAATTCCTTGGACTGCCAGAGTTACTAACAACGATTGCCTGAAACAGGCTAATGAAAGAGAACATAATATACAACAATAAGAAAGAGACAAACAGCTTTCTTTGGTAATGTCATGAGACGAGAGGCATTGGAGAACATTGTGATGACTGAAAAGATCAAGGTGAAGAGAGGCAGGGGCAGACCAAGAGCAATGATGCTGGATGGACTGAGATGGTGGCATGGAGAAATATCATCAGTAAAGTTGATCCAGAATACCAAAGACCGAGATCTGTGGAGAGTCATGAACGCCTACGCCAGCTGGCAGGGCACTTGATGATGATGATTAACATTTCACATTTTAACATTTCACATCCCTAAGTCCAGTTTCAAGATGGCAACGGACGGTCGTGTTCTTTTTGTGATCGTTAACGTTTTTGCGTAGGAGATGGATTTATTCATCTCTTGCGTGTAGTTTGTGTGCCAGGATGTAAAACCAGGAGTTTCTACTCAAGATCTGCGCGGGTGCTACGGAGTTCGTGCATCGAGCGAAGCCATCCTTGAGTGAATCTTTAGCAGCGTGTGTGGGTTCTGTGTTTCGTTTTTTTCAACATGGCAGAACAACATGTGTTCTCCGAGCGGTTGGCAGTCAACCTAACAAGGTGGCGTGGGCGCCAAGCAGGTTGCAAGCGACAAGGTAATCATGGTGGTTTAAGGCGTTTTAGACTCAAGTGTGACCGTCTGGGCCTCAGGAATATCCATATTCTGTATTGGAACTGCGCTAGCGTAAAACAATGGGGTCCGATTTTAGAAAATCTGGTTTACAGGAATGACATTGTAGCGCTCCAGGAGACGAGACTGGATGATCAGCTACTCCAAATTGCTGGCTTCAAATGTTTCTACAACAGACGACATCTGGGTATGGCGATTCTCATTCGTGACAGCATGGTGGCGTCAGAGCTAGACATGTCCAGTTGGAACAGTGACGATATACAAATACAGGCGGTAAGAGTTCAATCCAGACTACCATTCGTGCTGGTTAATGTTTATGCCCGCAACGCGAGTATGGATTCCCAGAAGTGGCAGTGCTTAAGTGACATATTAGGTCATGAGAGAAATGTTATTTTCTGTGGCGATTTCAACGCTAAAGGCAGATCATAGGGAAACATTTCCTCCAACACACAGGGGGAGGAGCTCGAGACTGCACTTGAAACCATTAACCTGGTTTGTATCAACAGTCGCTGTGTCACCAGGACAGCAAGCCATCCAGGGGATGAGGACAGTGCTATTGATCTGACGTTGGTTTCTCCTTCACTCACTACAGTGTGTAGATGGGGTGTTCTAGAACACCACGGCAGCGACCACCACCCTTGCAGGTATTGGTGGAGAAAGGCAGAACCAGGCAGCACAAGTTAACGGTCAAGACTTTCCAGTATGACAGTACAGGGCAAGATGTGGTGAGTAAAATAAGACGTGACAAGCGCAAAAAGCTTCAGGGCAGGAAAAAAGCTGAGAGCAGCCACTGTGATGGAATCTTGAGGTGGAGAAGGCTTGGGTGGATAATCGTAGTGGTGTAAGGAGATGGCAAAATGCCAAGAAGAACAGAGCTGGCCATCCTAGTCCCTGCATGCACTTAGAAAGAGAGATGCACACTAAAGTAAGCTATTTCAAAAAACTGGTCATGGTGGTTAAAAGTGAAAAATGGGCAGAGGTATGTCAAAGAGTAAGCACAGACAAGTCACTGAAATTGTTCTGGCGACTACATAAACCGGCATGAGCGGGGTAATCAAGAATAAGAGCATTTCTGACTTCCAAGGTGCTGACCGCATCTGGCAGAGGACAAGGGCAAAGCCCTCTTTGAATGCTATCTAGAGCAGAGCAACAGACAGACATGAGAGGCCGAAATCTTTCCAAGGAGGTCACCTGAGACAGGTGCAAGGCCCAGAACATTTCGGATGAAGACACAGTGGCAGTGAAGAAATCAAGGCTGTGCTTCGACGATCAAAAAAAAGTGCTCCAGGGCCAGATGGCATAAGATACGACGACATCAATAGGTGTACCGACAACGAGCTAGAGAAACTAGCAGACATGTACAACAACAGTACAGAGAGTGCTAGCATCAAGGAGGAGTGGTTACACAGCTATTTGAGTCCCTTGCCGAAGCCTGGCAAAGACCACACAAAAATTCAGGGATATTGAGTTATAACCATGCAGAATACAATAGGCAAGCTGCTGGAGAAGTTAATTGCCAGGAAAATATCAAGCCAGCTAGAGAGGCAAGGTGTTTTCCCACCAACCCTGGGTGGGTACCGTCCAAAAAGAGAAACCTGGACCAATGCAGCAGTTTTTGCCCATGATGTCTATGAAGGTTTCCACTCAGGCATTGAAACGTTTGCTGCAGCGATTGATCTTGACGACAACAGAGTACCATTTGATTTTTTAATGCTTCAGCTTCTTGAACTCAAAATAAGTCCATTCCTCCTTAGTTGGAGCGCTGCTGCCCTCTTCCAACAGAAAGTATTTTTTAGATCTGGCAGTTGGACTTTGGAACCAACAACAATATATCCTGGCCTACCACAAGGATCACCATTATCTCCGGTACTGTTCAACGCCTACACTGTAAGAATCACCAGTGAGCAGATCACTGGACCTGGTAGGACATTGTCATATGCCGATGATGTTTTAGTGTATCGTCAGGGTAAGGATAGAGATCACGTTGCTGTGGAACTACAAATCGAACTCAATCGCATAAGTATGTGGTGTGTTGAAGCTGGGGCAATGGTCAACCCAACAAAGGTAACAGTGACTTGGTTCTCGTTAAATAATCATATTGTCAACACTCCAACACCAACTGTAAATCTGTGTTCAGAGACGATGGAAAGAACGCAGGCAATGAATTACCTGGGGATATGGTTTGATCGAAGCCTTGCTTACAATGAACACATAGACCAGGTGATAACAAAGGCCAGGCGGGGGTTGGCTGCAATGCGGGTGATGGCGGCAGCAAACTGTGAGCAGTGCCATCTATGTCTTGTATACGAGGGGCATTATTCTTGGATGTACAAGAGATACAGCATGCAGGGCGATGCGCTACCTTCTTGATTTTCCAACCATTGAAGACAGAATAAGTCTGCAGAGCACGCGCCTACCTCAGAATTAACGCAAACACACAACATCCACTGCACAGTGAAATTATGAAGGTGAAGGGCAGCAGGTTAAAAAGAGGACAGTCTTGGATGGGTCAAGCCGAAGACATTCTTCAACAGGTGTGTTCACTTGAGGACTTAGAACCTGGCGAGGAGTGGGTACAAGTGCCAACAGACTTCTGCACATCCTTTTCAGTTTGCATCCAACTAGATAGAAAATGCAGACAAGAAAACCCAGCTGCTGTGGAGGCGGAAGTACAAGCGTTGATTTTCGAGAATTCGCTAGACGGTGATGCTGTCATTTACACAGATGGATCGGTCGTCCGACATGTGAGAAGCTCATGGGCTTTTACGGCTCAGGCCGGAGGGAGAATTGTGAAGGAGGACTCTGGTGCTTTTGCTGAGACCACATGTAGCCTGACTATGGAAGTCATGGCAGTAAGTAAAGCAATAACATGGCTCGAGACACAGACATTCACTAGGGCATGCTTCCTTAGCGACTCAATGAGCATGCTCAAGAGGATAGAGGAGGGGTCGATCCGAAGAGAGTGGTTGCTGTCTCTGGAGCAGGTCTCGGCTGGCAAAGATTAGTTTCATCTTCATGCCAGGGCATCCGGGAGTACAAGGAAATGAGCGGGCTGACAAGCTCGCAGGTAAGGCTACTGTGGAGGGCGGAGCGCCATGGACCAGGCTAACATTCTGAATGCTCTACGAGAAGTAAGACTTTTGTTGAGAACCAAGTGATGATTGTGAATCTACAACCATGGCCAGACTGCGAGAACAGCAAATAAAAGAGGGGTGGCCAAACAAGAACACTACGCAGGAAGCCAAAGAAGATTGATAAACCAACACAGAACTGGTGTCGTTAGCCGCTATACGCTGCGGGATTTGCTGAGGAGGGGATCTGAGCACTTATGGACTAAATGGTTCGATGTGCAATGAGGATGATCTGTCGACTAACTAACTAACTAACTATTTCACATACCCACTGCAGGTTCCCTCTACAGGACTATTATTCAGTTTAGTATTATAGTGCGTTCACAAATGTTTGCCCCTGTTTAAAAATCCATAACTCTGTAACCAACTGAGGGAAAATGATGAGTTTAGCATATAACCTTACCATTATGTACATCCAACAAAACTATTTGTGTTTTGGAGATTGTACAGCAGATCTCAATGTTTTTATATGCAGTATATAATTTACGGGTCAGAGATGAAGTGCATATTATGAAATGTATTACACCTTCACACGGAAACATCAGTGTTCATTAATGAATATTCTCCGTGGTGCATGGGAATTTCCTTGTGAGAAGCACGTTACATAGTGGAACAGAAGTGTTCAGAGATGCCTTGCATCGTTATCCGAATTGACGTGCATTACTGTAAAGCAAGTTTGTTAGCATGAATTCAAAACATTGTCGCCAAAACATCAAAGAAATTTTGCCACTGTCCATGATTTCAGTTGCCTTTGGGCCTATCAAAGACATATTCCTTGGGTGGGAGTAAATATAAAACGGCAGAAACAAATTTTATAACAATGCCTCAGGTACTTTTCAAAAACATTGAAATTCAGAGATGCCTTGCATCGTTATCCGAATTGACGTGCATTACTGTAAAGCAAGTTTGTTAGCATGAATTCAAAACATTGTCGCCAAAACATCAAAGACATTTTGCTGCTGTCCATGATTTCAGTTGCCTTTGGGCCTATCAAAGACATATTCCTTGGGTGGGAGTAAATATAAAACGGCAGAAAAAATTTTTATAACAATGCCTCAGGTACTTTTCAAAAACATGAACGTGAATGAGGGCAAACATTTGTGAATGCACAGTAGTCCTCAAGCTAAGCAAACAGCTCCATTCTAAAGCAACAGGTAATTGTTTATTGTGTTCTAGCCTCAGGGAGGAATCTCTCAAGTTGTCCGAAGTCCATCAGTTTCCAGCACCAGCAGCAGTACCAGAAATAGCCAAGCTCCAACAACCAGGCCTCCTGCAACACCTGTCAGTCAGACCGGATCAGCCAGCGGAGCCATCAACAGGGCTAGTGGCGGTCACTACCGGACACCCGCGCCTCCACTGGCACCACCAGCCCCTCCACCAGAAGCATCTCCAACCCTAGGTAAATTCCTTCATCCTCACTTCAGCCAGGCTTCACAACCACCTGGCTGTTACATTCTTCTTCTTCTTCTGCTGCTGCTTCTTCTTCTGCTACTGCTTCTTCTGCTGCTCCTTCTGCTACTGCTTTTTCTACCGCTTCTTCTGTTGCTGCTTTTTCTTCTTCTTCTTCTGCTGCTTTTTCTACTGCTCCTTCTGTTGTGGCTGTTTCTTCTGCTGCTGCTTTTTTTTTTTTTTTTTTTTTTTTTTTTGCTTCTGCTGCTGCTTCTTTTTCTTGTTCAGCTGCTGCTGTTTCTCCTTCCTCCTCCTCTACTTCTCCTTCACCTCTCCTTCCCCTTCCTCTACTTCTTTTACCTTTCTTTTTCATCTTCTTCTTTTTTCTTCCTCCTTCCCCTCCACTACTTCTTATCCTATTCCTCCTCCACTAATTCCTCCCTTTTCTTTCTTCTTCTTTGTTATGTGATATTTTGATGAATTAATGTTGCTTACATTTATATTTGTTTCCCACCTGTTTAAACTTTCCACAGACATCTTTCTCTGTCTTCCTCTGCTCCTATTGCCAAGTATTTTCCCCCACACAAGGCACATTTTTCTCAATAATCCATATCTCCACTTTTTTAAGTTTCTGTATAAATTAATTATTTTGTGTATATTATTTAATGTTTATATAATTATTATAATGTATATCTCTCTTTGACTGGCTCTCTGACGGGCCTCACTCTCTTTATGTCTGTCTGGCTCTGTCTGTTTGGCTGTCTGTCTGGCTCTCTCTCTCTCTCTCTGTCTGGCTCTCTCTCTCTCTCTCTCTCACTGTTTGTCTCTCTCTCTCTGTCTGGTTTGCTCTGTCTGTCTGGCTGTCTCTCTCTCTCTGTATATCTTGATTGCTCTCTATCTCTGCCTGACTTGCTCTCTCTCTCTCCCTCTCTCTCTCTCTCTCTCTCTCTCTCTCTCTCTCTCTCTCTCTCTCTCTCTCTCTCTCTCTCTCTCTCTCTCTCTGACTGGCTCTCCGACGTACATGCGTACCCTATTCTTACCCCTTTGAAACTAGTTTGTTTGTTCATCGTTCTTTCTCTCTGACTGTCTAGCTCTTCTTCTCTTTTTATGCCTGTCTGGTTCTCTCTGTTTTGCTCTCTCTCTCTGAATGTATCTCTCTCTCTCCCTCTGTCTCTTTCCCTCTCTCTCTCTATCTCCCCCCCCCCCTCCCTTTCTCTTTATCTCTCTGCATGTTTTTTTAATAGTATGTCCTTCGCAGGATGTTGCAATTCACCCCAAGTCCTGGTTGGTTGTCTAGACAAGTTTACGTTCAGTAGTTTGCCATTGCTTTCTGAATGAGAAGTCAACATTGAAGAACAACTGATCTGTGTAGAGAACGATGTCCTTTACCCCGCCATCTGCAGACCGGAAGTTCAAGTGTGCGTGCGCACACACAGACACACAGAGAAACATTTTTAATATATTATTTTATATATATTATTATTTCCACAGAGCCTCCACCTTCATCTCTGCCTCCACCAGTTGACAGTGAATTCCCTCCACCATTTATGGGTCCATGTGAGGATACATTTTTACTTAGCTGTTTTTGGGAGCCACTGTGGCAATAGCTAGTTAAGTGTGCTTGCTTACAGCCCAGTGGTTGATTAAAATCTTCTGTGGCAGGATTCATGTCCTTGCCAGTCCACTGGTTGGGTCAAATCCCCTTCAGTGGCAGGATTTATGTCCTTATCAGCATGGGTCAGGGATCAACCTTAAGTTAGTTGCATATCCTTTATAGGACATTGCAGTCAACCCCAACATTTTTTGGCTGTTTGTGATTTCTTCGCAAGTTTACGTTCAGTATTTTGCCATTACATTCTAAACAACCAGCACTCAAACTATTGTATGGAAACCAGAGCTATGCTGTCTGCTTCCCAATCACCTGCAGCTGTGTTTCAAATGCGGGATTGTGAATTGCATTAATAACCCTCCCTCCACAGCGCCGACCTAGCCAGATAAAATGGGTACTGAATTGTTGTCAGAATTCTCTTGACTGGAAAGACAATGAGGAAGTGAACTGGGCACCTAACATTGTACCACTTACCTAGAGAATTTATGAATGTCTGACAGTAATAGTATTTACGATACGACTAGCTGTTTTCATGTATTTTCATCATCATCTTCATTCAGTGCCTTGCCGACTGGTTTAGGCGATCATGCCTCTCCACAAGTTGCGATCTCTGACAGCATGGTTCAATTTGTGTGTTGACTCCCTACAGTGCCGTAACACAAAACTGTCAAGAATCTTCTCACGCTCTCTTCCTCTATCTCTCTTTCCGGTTGTCACAACATGTTCCAGTTTTTGTCTTCTCATAATGTGGCCAAAAAACGAGGACTGCTTCTTTCTGATGTTTGTGATAAGTTGTCTTTGCGACTCAGCTTCTCTTAAAACGTTCTGATTGCTCATTTTGGCTGTCCAATTAATTGTCAGCATTCTTTTATAAAGCCAAATCTCCAAGTTATTTTATTACAAAGATCAAATAACACATTCTTAAAGACTTTGAGGAAGATGAAAACTATGAAAATATATGCAAAAATAGACTTTCAGCCCTGACACTTTATGACTGTCTGTCAAGAAAATTAGTCAAATACAAAGATTCTAGAGGGGCTGGGAATGAAAAGAGAGTTGATGAAAGAAATTTTTTAAATGAGATATGTTAAAATATTTTTTTTAAAAATTATTTAGGCCACATGAAAAGACAGCATTCTTGTAAAATAAACATAATTGATGGAAGAGTTAGAGGCAGACAGCGATACAAGTGGGAAGATAACATCAAAAGATAGTTAAACAGCAGTCTGTCAGAGTGTATATCCAGGGCGAGAAGCAGAGTGTTGAAGATCTGTTGCAGCCAATCTTCATTGTTGAGATGGCACCTGATTGATTGATTTTCTTTTTCAAACTGTTCATTATCTGATGAGGTTAGATATTTGATCCACTATCCCAAGATGTGTGTGTGGTGGGAGGTTTACTATTGTAATCCTATTTTGTAAATATCCATACACTGTAGCCAGCACTGGCAAAAGGGTTATGAATGTCATTTATAATGTCGCATACCGCATTCGAAACACAGCTGCAGGAAATTTGAAAGCAAGCCACCTTACATTGGTCTCCATACAAAGGTATGAGTGCTGGTCATTTAGAAAGCAATGTCAAACTACAGAACGTAAACTTGCCAAGAAATCACCAACAGCCAAAAAATAATGGGGTTGACTGACATCCTGTAATGGATATGTAACTCACTAACATACACTGTGTATTGAATTTTGACAAGGTTTGCTTAAGATAAAGGTTAACATACACTGTGGATTGAACCAGGTTTGCTTCAGTTAAAGGCTAACATACACTGTGGATTGAACCAGGTTTGCTTCAGTTAAAGGCTAACATACACTTTGGATTGAACCAGGTTTGCTTCAATTAAAGGCTAACATACACTGTGGATTGAACCAGGTTTGCTTCAGTTAAAGGCTAACATCAGACGTCTAAACCACCCCCCCCCCCCCCCCTTCCAAGAATGGAACCTTTCACCTCCCAGTGGAGCATAGGACCTCAAGTAACTTACACCAAGCCCTTGTAGGCTTGTTCCAGCCCTTGTAGGCTTGTTCTAGCCCTTGTAGGCTTGTTCCAGCCTTTGTAGGCTTGTTCCAGCTCTTGTAGGCTTGTTCTGGCCCTTATGGGCTTGTTCCAGTCCTTATAGACTTCTTCCAGTCTTTGTGGGCTTGTTCCAGCCTTTGTGGGCTTGTTCCAGCCCTTGTGGGCTTGTTCCAGTCCTTGTGGGCTTTTTCTTACCCTTGTAGGCGGGTTCCAGCCATTGTAGGCTTGTTCCAGCCCTTGTAGGCTTGTTCCAGCCCTTGTAGGCTTGTTCCAGCCCTTGTAAGCTTGTTCCAGCCCTTGTAGGCTTGTTCCAGCCCTTGTAGGCTTGTTCCAGCCCATGTAGGCTTGTTCCAGCCCTTGTAATCTTATTCCAGCCCTTGTGGGCTTGTTCCAGTCCTTATGGGCTTGTTCCAGTCCTTATAGGCTTCTTCCAGCTCTTGTGGGCTTGTTCCAGCCTTTGTGGGCTTGTTCCAGCCCTTGTGGGCTTGTTCCAGCCCTTGTGGGCTTGTTCCGACCCTTGTAGGCGGGTTCCAGCCCTAGTAAGCTTGTTCAGGATTGGTTAGATTGTGTAGCTTAAGCTTCTGTGGGATAACATTTTTTCGCTCGCTTCAAATTCAACCATAGTCCATGCATGCTACTTCTAGCAGGACTGGGCTGATTTTTGCGTCTGGATTCATTTTTCCTATTACCAGTATCCCTTGCCATCAGGTGAACCCACTCCGACTTCAGAGGTACTTGTAATTTACATCCCAAGTCAAGGACAAGACGTCAACATTTCAGTCCAACTGACCGATGTAGAGGTTGAACTCCCTACCTCAGCATCAGTACACCGGATGTTTTATGAATGAGGGCTCTAATCCATTTGGCCATGCTGACTTCCACATTACTAGTCTTACACTAACCCTCCTTGGTTGCCTTTTATGTCATGCTTGGTGGGTTACAGTGTTGATGTTCTTTTTGTTTCCCTTGAGTAACATGAGGGCGGCCAGTTGCCTGGAATGTGTATGCCTCGGGTGTCTTAAATGTGTTGTATCCACCATCTTTTTGGTTGATCTTGTATCCACCATCTTGTTGGTTGACCTTGTATCCACCATCTTGTGGGTCAGTCTTGTATCCACAATTTTGCGGGTCAGTCTTGTATCCACCATCTTGTTGGCTGACCATGTATCCACCATACTATTGGTTGACCTTGAATCCAGTAACACATAGGTGAAGAATTGGGCAGATGTGTATTTCATATCACATTTATAACATAAATGTGACATCGTAACATTTCTAAAAATTAATCTCAGTTTTAGGTACAATAGCCTCTAGTTTGGCAACAATTCTGTTCAGTTTTATTTGCCTCCCTCCTTCATTGACTTCATCCATCTTTGCAGTGTCTCCACCACTTCCTCCGCCACCATTAGATGAAGACCAGATAAACCAGTTTGATTTTGGTGACACGATACCTGAACCCACTGACCTCAACAGAAACATCAAGCGACCTCCCAGCATGGGAGGTGGAACCATGCAACAAGGAATGTATGCGGCCTCAACTCGAAGTCATGAAGACCCTTATGCCGCCACAGGTAACCAGCTTCTGGCACAGGCATCTTTGGCCCCTCCAAAGTATATTGAAAAGGGTGAGTTGTGTCACGAGAACTAGTTCACTGTGTTTGTGTAAATATCACCATCATCATCATCATCATCATCATCTAGTGCCTTGCCAGCTGGCATGGGCAGTCATGCCTCTCCACAAATTGCGATCTCCGATGGCTTGTATCAGTTTGTGTGTTGACTCCCTTCCGTGCCATGACACAAGACTCAAGAATATTCTCCTGCTGTCTTTCACTGTATCTATTTCTACAAATCTTTCTGGTTGTCACAATATGTGCAAGTTTTTTTTCTTCTCATAATGTGGCCAAAAATATGATGACTGCCTCTTTCTGATGTTTGTGATAATGTTGTCTTTGCAACTTAGCTTACCTCAAAATGTCCAGATTGCTGATTTTCATTGTCCAATTAATTTTCAGCATTCTTCTATAAAACCGCATCTCCAAGGCTTCCAGGGATTTTGTTTGTTTGTTTACTAATTATCCAGGATTTGCAGCCGTATGTTAAAATTGGTTCTATGTAACATGCACGAACTCTCTTTCTAACTTTTAAAGACAATAACTTATTGCACAAAACATTCTTCATTTGATTGAGACCAGTTTTTGCTTGTCCTGTTCTGTTCTTTATCTCAGTGAGGCATTTTCCATCTGATGTTATCCATGTGCCTAGATATCTGAATTTCTGCACTTGCCACAAAATAATGTCGTTTACTTTAATTGCACATTTAGGCACAATCTGTTTCTTTGATATCACCTTGACTTCTGTCTTTCTATTATTCAAACTAAAACCAATTTTTTCACTTTCTACAACTAGAAGCAGGATCTTCTGTGGATAGAAGCAGGATCTTCTGTGGATAGAAGCAGGATCTTCTGTGGATAGAAGCAGGATCTTCTGTGGATAGAAAAACTCTTAGTGTACCAGCTCCACAACTCTTAGTGTACCAGCTCCAAAACTCTTAGTGTACCAGCTCCAAAATTCTTAGTATACTATCTCCAAAACTCTTAGTATAGCGGCTCGAAAATTAAGGGACTACCTTTTTATTGCTGTTGTGTTGACTTTTCCTTTCTTATTTTTCTTTCAGTGGTAGCCATCTACGATTACCAAGCGAACAAACCAGATGAGCTGTCTTTTGCCGAGAACGCTGTGATCTACGTAATAAACAAGAATGATGACGGATGGTGGGAAGGTGTGATGGATGGGAACACAGGGCTGTTTCCTTATAACTATGTGGAACCCTGTATGTAGATGCACAGAAAATCACTGCAGAAATGACTAAAAGATCATTAGTATAGAAGTGAATTATTAGGTAATGATAGTTTAAGGATCTAGTAACATTTCTCTTTTCGGAAAGGACGATGGATGAATTGGCAGGATTTTTCTACATATACATTTATAACTGACTGAAAGATTCCTGATGTAGAAATGAATGCACAAATAATTGTAATTTAAGGATTGAGTTACATTTCTCGTTTGGGAAGTAATGATGGATAGATAGGCAGAATTTGTGTATGCATGTAGATTTATAAGTGACTAAATATTCATAATGTACAAATGAAAGCCCAGATAATGATAGTTTAAGGATCCAGTTACATTACCCTTTTGTTAAGAGTTGATTTATAGATCGGCAGGATGGATATATATATATATATATATATATATATATATATATATATATATATATATATATATATATATATATATATATATATATAAAATATGACTTCAGAAATTACTAAAATATTCATAATGTAGAAATGAATACTCAAATAATGATTTCATCCAGTTTCATTTGTCTATTGGGAAGGGGTTATGGGTGGACAGGCAGGATTATTTTCTGTGTGTAGATTTATAAAATATGGCTATAGGAATGGCTGAAAGTTTCATAATCTAGAATTGAATAGTCAAATAATATATCCTTGATTATTTCCTTATACATGTGATACTTTCTCATCTGTTTTTGACCACTTCTGCTCTATACAGATGGAACATAGCTCTCTTATTTATTTCACTTGATGTTTGTTTAGAGCAGGCTAGGGAGTTTAAAGGGCCGAAACATGTGCTGAAGAGAGATGCTTCTGATGATCAGAAGCCTCCTGTCATGCTTGCTGCACAGTGGAGTTTATATGATCACCACCAGCTGGGTTGTCGAGTGTTAAGGTTCAACAATAACTCCTGTCTTTGTTCATTCTTCAGCTGATTTTTTTGTTGGCACCTGCAACTAAAGTGTGATAGAACATTAGGGCCCTTACAATGCCATTCTAAATTAGGGCCCTTACAATGCCATTCTTTTTCTTCTGCGTTCATCTGGAGTGTTTCAGACGTAATTGTGGTGTGTCCGGTTATGCGCTCTTAGGCCAACACATCCGACTTTGGCTGGCATTTGTTGACCAGGTTGGCCTTCCCGGGCAATGCCATTCTAAATTAGGGCCCTTACAATGCCATTGTAAATAAGGGCCCTTACAATGCCATTGTAAATAAGGGCCCTTAGAGGAGTGGCTGGCTAAGTGGCTAGAATGGCGGATTCTCCTTCAGGAGACCTGGGTTCAAATCCTTGTTAAGGTGTGGATTTTTTGTTTCTGTCGTGGGCAAAAAGAAAACCCTAACCTGCGGCGACTGCACTTGCCAGACGGCCTTAATTCCTCAGGATCAATACCCCAAACCCCCTCTCTCTCTCTCTCTCTCTCTCTCTCTCTCTCTCTCTCTCTCTCTCTCTCTCTCTCTCTCTCTCTCTCTCTCTCTCTCTCTCTCTGTTTATGCTTCACCTCAACATCGCAAGGTACAAGAGGAATGAGATGATGGATGGGCACTCTCCCGCTGTTTATGCTTCACCTTGACACCGCAAGGTGCAAGAGAGACAAGATGAAATGAGACTGACAGAAGACTGGGGATTGTATCTGCTGCCTGCCCTTGACTTCCATTCTCTTATCAGGGCTAAGTGACACCTGTGAATGCATGCCCTTTGATGCAGTAGGGGAGAGAATGGTGATATCTTCTTACTTGTTTGTGATCCATTCCATGTAAATACACCGGGCATCCTGTTATATGTTTACATAACATCACCATTCACCATTGCTATGCCTTTTTATGTGTGTCCATGTTTCCACTATAAAATTGCTTCCATGTGAAATATTTTATGTATTATCATGTGACTTGTATAGTGGCTTCGGCGCTTCTATGTCTCCACAGATCTCAGCCATTTGTGTTCTGGTTCAATTCTGTTGATGATATTCCTCCATGTCACGCCTTAGATCACTCAGCATCATTTCTCTCTGCTTCCTCTGCCTATTTTCCTGCTGTTCTTTCCTGTCATTATGGTGTTTCTCCAATGCCTCTCTTATTCTTATTTTTCTTCTGTGTTCATCCGGAGAGTTTTTTGTTTTTTTTTTGGGGGGGAGGGGGGGGGGGTGCGTGATTGCGTTGTGCCTGTTTACAGCAGAGCTGCGTTCTTGCGCTGTTAGGCCGACACATCTGACTTCTGCAGGCATTTCTTAACCTTCCCAGGTAAAAAATTGTTACCCTGCCTCCACAGGGGATCAATCCCTAGATCTTCGGTTTACGAGACTGACACCTTACCACTTGGCCACAGAGGCGACTCGCCTCTCTTATGATATAACTAAAGAACATGGTCTATTTTGTATCATCATCTTCCACTTCGGCATCATGGGAGGAATAGTTGATGTTCAGTGCCCAATGGGTGGCACCAGGTAGTGTCATTCCATGTGATTGTACAATGTCTTTGATGTCATCAATCCATTTTCTTCTTGGGCATCCTCTTGCTCTCATAGCTGATCTTCTTTTGTAGGGCCAGTGTTGGTAGTTGATGGTGTTGCATTCTAACAAGATAGCCAAACCATTTGATCTTCTGTTTTTCAATATATGTGGCACAAGGTACTGATCCCACTGTCTGTGTGATAGCATTATTTCTTATTTGGTCTCAAATAGTTAAGTTGGCAGCTCTCCTCAAGCATCTCATTGCGCAAGTGTGATTTGGATAATGTCCAAGTTTGAAGTTGATAACATAGGGTTGGTTTGTATATGCTATTTATGTTCTGTTTGCAGACATAGGTATATTTGGATGTTTCACTATCGCTGATAGTTGATATATAAGCGCACTTGCTTTTTGACATCTGATTTCTATTTCTCTGCCTAACGTGATTTGGATAATGTCTAAGTGTGACTTTTGTATAGTTGTGTATAATGTTCTGCTTTTATTGACCACTTCCAGGCAATTGTTGTTTGTTACTCTGGTCGTTGAAGTCATGACTCAGGACAGCATATATAGACCAACTGGGATCAGGCTTGGGTTGGTCATGTCATGCATCTTATACAATAATTGACTATCATTAAATGTAAGAAAGACTGCTGAAGTGCTATATAGAACCAGTTTTGCTGTATGGCAGTGAATCTTGGCATGTAAATGACCAAATTAGGAAGAACTTGGAAGCAACAGAAATGTGGTTCCTGAGACAAATGTTGCGAGATCCTTGGACTGCCAGAATAACTAATGATGATTGCTTGAAAGAGGATAATAAAACTAGAACATTATATACAACAATAAGAAAGAGACAAACAGCTGTCTTTGGTCATGTCATGAGAAGAGAAGCATTGGAGAACATCGTGACAACTGGAAAGATCAAGGGGGAAAGAGGCAGAGGCCGACCAAGAGAAATTATGCTGGATGGACAGAAATGGTTCTATGAAGGAATATCATCAGTAGAGTTGATCCAGAAGACCAAGATGTGTGGATAGACATGAACACCTATGGCAGCTGGCAGGGCACTTATATAATGATATATGATGATATAACTCAATACAACTGGTGTGAGAATTGATCCCTTACTCTTATTTAATAGAGCTGTTTAACTATTGTTTAATATTCACATGAGGCGGGGAGGGAAGGGGATCCCAAGCTCCCGGCAAAAAAAAAGTTTTGCTTGCGACGTTCATATGGCTTCATGTCTGTTAAAATCTTGTTTATGATGTTCTTGATGAGTGTAGACTTTCCGTCTTGGTTATGATAGTATAATTTTTGTATCAATTCTTGGTTTTGCTAGTGGTAAATTGTTTCTAATTCTAACTCTATGAAAATAATTTGTTAATGTGTCAGATATTTGCTATTCTTAATTAGTTTTTATTTGTTCACTTCTTGGTCTTGATTTTCATTGTTTCTTTTCTAATTCATTCTATGTTGTTGCTGTTCTGAAATTAGGATAATCATTTATCTTATATTTATGATTTGTGTCCAAAATTGCAGTTTCTTTTGTCATTTTTATCATGTCTGTATTAAACCTTGTTTATAACCGTTGTAATTTCAGTGTTAAAATCTTGGTTGTGAATGTTACCGTGTCTGTGTGAAATCTTGGATGTTACTTGTATATTTTGTGTCAAATCTTGGTTGTAACTTTTGTAGTTTCTGTGTTAAATCTTGGTTATTATTTTTAATCATTTCTTTAAATCTTGTATGTGACTTGTATACGTTGTGTTAAATCTTAATTGTAACTTCTATCTCTTCTGTATTAAGTCTTGGTTCTGATCATTGTGTCTACATATTGTGATACAGTGAATCATTGGTTGTGATCATTGTATCTAGTTTGTGAAACAGTGAATCATTGGTTGTGAGCTTGTGATAGAATGAATCTATTGGTTGTGATCATTGTATCTATAGCTTGTGATACAGTGAATCTATTGGTTGTGATCATTGTATCTATAGCTTGTGATAGAATGAATCTATTGGTTGTGAACATTGTATCTACAGCTTGTGATACAGTGAATCTATTGGTTGTGTTCATTGTATCTATAGCTTGTGATACAGTGAATCTATTGGTTGTGATCATTGTATCTATAGCTTGTGACAGAATGAATCTATTGGTTGTGATCATTGTATCTACAGTTTGTGATACAGTGAATCTATTGGTTGTGATCATTGTATCTATAAGCTTGTGATAGATGAATCTATTGGTTGTGAACCATTGTATCTACAGTTTGTGATACAGTGAATCTTTGGTTGTGATCATTGTATCTATGGCTTGTGACAGAATGAATCTATTGGTTGTGATCATTGTATCTATAGCTTGTGACAGAATGAATCTATTGGTTGTGATCATTATATCTACAGCTTGTGATAGAAATGAATCTATTGGTTGTGAACATTGTATCTACAGTTTTGCGATATAGTGAATCTATTGGTTGTGAATCATTGTATCTATAGCTTGTGACAGAATAGAATCTATTGGTTGTGAATCATTGTATCTACAAGCTTGTGACAGAATGAATCTATTGGTTGTGATCAACAGCTTGTGATACAGTGAATCTATTGGTTGTGATCATTGTATCTACAGCTTGTGACAAAATGAATCTATTGGTTGTGATCATTGTATCTACAGCTTGTGGTACAGTAAATCTATTGGTTGTGATCATTGTATCTATAGCTTGTGACAGAATGAATCTATTGGTTGCGATCATTGCATCTATAGTTTGTGATACAGTGAATCATTGGTTGTGAGCTTGTGATAGAATGAATCTATTGGTTGTGAACATTGTATCTACAGTTTGTGATACAGTGAATCTATTGGTTGTGATCATTGTATCTACAGCTTGTGATAGAATGAATCTATTGGTTGTGAACATTGTATCTACAGTTTGTGATACAGTGAATCTATTGGTTGTGATCATTGTATCTACAGCTTGTGACAGAATGAATCTATTGGTTGTGATCATTGTATCTACAGCTTGTGACAGAATGAATCTATTGGTTGTGATCATTGTATCTACAGCTTGTGACAGAATGAATCTATTGGTTGTGATCATTGTATCTACAGCTTGTGACAGAATGAATCTATTGGTTGTGATCATTGTATCTACAGCTTGTGATAGAATGAATCTATTGGTTGTGATCATTGTATCTACAGCTTGTGATACAGTGAATCATTGGTTGTGAGCTTGTGATAGAATAAATCTATTGGTTGTAATCATTGTATCTATAGCTAGTGACAGAATGAATCTATTGGTTGTGATCATTGTATCTACAGTTTGTGATACAGTGAATCTATTGGTTGTGATCATTGTATCTATAGCTTGTGATAGAATGAATCTATTGGTTGTGATCATTGTATCTATAGCTTGTGATAGAATGAATCTATTGGTTGTGATCATTGTATCTATAGCTTGTGACAGAATGAATCTATTGGTTGTGATCATTGTATCTACAGCTTGTGACAGAATGAATCTATTGGTTGTAATCATTGATATCTACAGTTTGTGACATGATGAATCTATTGGTTGTGATCATTGTATCTATAGCTTGTGACAGAATTAATCTATTGGTTGTGATCATTGTATCTACAGCTTGTGACAGAATTAATCTATTGGTTGTGATCATTGTATCTATAGCTTGTGACAGAATGAATCTATTGGTTGTGATCATTGTATCTATAGCTTGTGACAGAATGAATCTATTGGTTGTGATCATTGTATCTATAGCTTGTGACAGAATTAATCTATTGGTTGTGATCATTGTATCTACAGCTTGTGACAGAATTAATCTATTGGTTGTGATCATTGTATCTATAGCTTGTGACAGAATGAATCTATTGGTTGTGATCATGTATCTATAGCTTGTGACAGAATGAATCTATTGGTTGTGATCATTGTATCTATAGCTTGTGACAGAATTAATCTATTGGTTGTGATCATTGTATCTACAGCTTGTGACAGAATTAATCTATTGGTTGTAATCATTATATCTACAGTTTGTGATACTGTGAATCTATTGGTTGTGATCATTGTATCTACAGCTAGTGACTTATTGTATCTACAGTTAGTGACTTATTGTATCTACAGCTAGTGACTTATTGTATCTACAGCTAGTGACTTATTGTATCTACAGCTAGTGACTTATTGTATCTACAGCTAGTGACACATTGAATTTATTGGTTGTTCTCATCATCATCATGTACAGCATGTATCAGATAGAACCTGTGTACTCTTCCACTCCCTACTGCAGTTTGTTTTGTTAGTTGGCAAGCTGCAGTTTTTGATTATTAATGTAATTTTTTTTTAATTATTTTTGGTGAAAGTTACTGTAAATTATTTTAGAATGCTTCCTTTTTATGTAACAATTTAACAATCTTCTTTCACAGTTATAAAAATGAAAACTTTGTTCGCATGCATTGTCACTTTGTATACCAACCCTGAATCTTAGACTATGTATACCAGCACAAACACTCTTTGTATATCATCTCCAACACTCTTTGTATACTATCTCCAACACTTTTTGTTTTATCATCTCCAACATTCTTTGTACATCATCTTCAACATTCTTTATAAATCTTCACCCTCCAACATTCTTTGTATACCATCTCCAACCTCTTTGTATACCATTTCCAACACTCTTTGTGTATCATCTCCAAAACACTGTGTATCATCTCTAGCATTCTTTGTAAATCATCACCCTCTACACTCTTTGTATATCATCTCCAACATTCTGTGTATATCATCTCCAACACTCTTTGTTTATCATCTCCAGCACTCTTTGTGTATAATCTCCAGTACTCTTGTAAATCATCTCCAGCACTCTTTGTGTATCATCTCCAACACTCTTTGTGAACTTCTCAACACTCTGTGTATCTTCTTCTTCTTCTGCGTTCATTCCGGATCAATCAAGCGTGATTGTGTTGTTTATGGCCAGAGCTGCGTTCTTGCGTCGTTAGGCTGACACATCCGACTTCTGCGGACATTTGTTGGCCGGGTTAACCTTCCCGGGGACTCTGCGTATCATCTCCAACACTCTTTGTGTATTATCTCCAACACTCTTTGTACATCATCTCCATCACTCTGTGTACATCATCTCCAACACTCTTTGTATATTGTCTGCATTTTTATTTTTGCATCATATTCTTCTTCTGGGGGGGGGGGGGGGGGGGCACACTTAGTTACGCATCTCACAGGTCAGTGTGCTGGACTTCGGCACACATTTGTGTGTAGAGTATCCTTCCCCTGGACAGATTCCATCCAAGGTCACTGGCTCTATCTATCTATCTATTGGTAGGTTTTCTTTCCTCGCAATTCTACCAGGGCAGCCATATGGCATACTCTGTGACTTCCAGTTGCGGTTGAATTTTTAACAAGCATAATGTGCACACTGGACCTCCAGTTTTTCGCCCTTATCTGAGAATGCTAGGTACGTGATCTCACAACTCAAGAGTTCAAATGAGTGAGTAACATTAGATACAAATGGTTCTTGGGGACATGCCCAGCTTTATGCTGGGAGCGAATCCTGGGCCTCATGCACCGGACACTGTAGCGTCTCAGCTGTGCCAGCTCTTGTTTTGCACCACATGGTCTATGGTAAATTCAGTGTTAGAAAATGTGTCTGATTCGCTGTTAACTTTGACACCCTAAGCATGTGCTGATTTTTCTGAAGTTAGTCTAGCCCTGTGTACATTGTTTTCCACCACTTACCCAGTTTTAGTACTAGGAATAATTGTTTTGTTTGTCTCATGTATTGCGATATTCACAGATCAGTCATCTCTACGTAGATATTTGTTTTGCAAATCGTTTTGCAAAGAGTTTGCAAATTTTGTCTCCAGGAGCTGTGATAACGTAGTGGCTACACGGTGGTCATAGGTTTGAACCTCAGATTGCTTAAATTGACCTGGGCTCCCTGGTTGACCCAGTCTCCCAGGTTGACCCAGTCTCCCTGGTTGACCCAGTCTCCCTGTTTGACCCAGACTCCCAGTCTCCCTGGTTGACCAAATCTCCCTGATTGACCCAGTCTGTCTGGTTGACCCAGTTTCCCAGGTTGACCCAGACTCCCTGGTTGACCCAGTCTCCCAGATTGACCCAGTCTCTCTGGTTGACCCAGTCTTCCTGATTGACCCAGTCTCCCTGATTGATCCAGTTTCCCAGGTTGACCTAGTCTCTCTGATTGACCCAGTCTCCCTAAATTGATCCAGTTTCCCAGGTTGACCAATCTCTCTGGTTGACCCCAGTCTCCCTGATTGATCCAGATTCCCAGGTTGACCCAGTCTCCCTGATTGATCCAGATTCCCAGGTTGACCCAGTCTCTCTGGTTGACCCAGTCTCTCTGGTTGACCCAGTCTCCTTGATTGACCCAGACTCCCTGGTTGGTCCAGACTCCCAGATTGACCCAGTCTCTCTGTGATCCAGTTTCCCAGGTTGACCCAGTCTCTCTGGTTGACCCAGTCTCTCTGATTGACCCAGTCTCTGGTTGACCCAGTCTCTCTGGTTGACCCAGTCTTCCTGAGTGATCCAGTTTCCCAGGTTGACCCAGTCTCCTTGATTGACCCAGGCTCCCTGATTGACCCCAGCTAAAATAGTTGCCAGGAAATGTCTGGAGAAGTAAAGGCGTCCTACATCACCCACTGAGTACCATACAAATATGTGTCTAGCACTGTAGGCCCAACGGGGTCCTCGGTAGCATAGTGGCCAGGCTTCACCTGCCATCCCAATTGTGATAGATTCAGTCCGCAGCTCTGTGAATATAGATTTGTGAAGATTGACTTGGTGGACCCAGCCTAAAGTGAATGTGTTGGAAAGTAATACTGACCACATCACCCGCCTGGTCAATACAAATATGGGTTTAGCACCATTTGCCAATGAGCCTTAAGGAGTGTAAAACGCTCCTTTGTTTGTGTTTTTTTGTTAAACCATATGTTCCAGGTGTGTAAAAAGGTCCTGTTCTTGCATGCTTGACTGCAGGTACACCTAATTGTTATATTACCTACATACAGTCAATTCCACACCTTTGTGGTCAGGCAGTTGTTCTCTGTGTGACTGTATAGGCTAAGATCATCTTTATGTCTGCAGATATGCCATCATTCCATGAAGTGTTACACTGTGATTGGTCATGATTATTTCAGCCTTCTGTTATTAATACTCATGCCGCAAGGCTGGTATGGCTAGCTTGCTGACCTGCTGTCCTTGGTCAAATGTTTGAATCCTCATAGAGGCATGGATTTGTTTTTTACTTGATTTGAGTTCTCGGGTCGACCTTAAATAGGCACAAGGAGAAATATTCTGGGAGATCAAATATGGGGTTGGTACCATGTATCCAATACACCTCGTATGTGAAAGGTGCCCTTTATTTTAACTGGACTTTTTATCAATATCATCATGTGCCACGCCGATAAGCATGGACAGAATGTTCCTGTCTCCATTATGCCATGTGGCTATGCCATCTAGGTGTTTACCTCTCTGCCTTCCTTTTTTCATTTCCCCTCAGTTTTGCTAGTTATCACTACATTTTCTAGTTTATTTCTTCTCATAACATGCCCAGACAATCTTCACTGTCTGCGTCTAATTTCTCAAATCAGTTTGCGGTATTAATTTGTTTCTTGTAGGAATTGCTTACTGGTTTATCTATATGTCCATGGTATTCTTTACATTTTCGTCAGAAACCACATATCCACTGCCATTAAATATTTCTGTTTGTCTGCTTATTGTCCATGTTTCACTTCCATATAACAGTGTAGGTTCTATATAGCACTTCAACATGCTTTTTCTCATTGTAATTTACATTTTTGTATTGGCCAGTATGTTTTCCATCTTGCAAAAGGCATCCTTTGTTATAGCGACTCTTCTTGTTTTTAGTACAAGACGTAATCTCTCATAACCCAGACAAGCAACCTTACAGTGTACAAAGAAATAGTTGCTCAAACTGATATGTCAAGATTTTGGGATCAGCGAGCAATACAATTGCATACAGAATTACAACTGAGCAGTAGCTGATTCAAAATTGGAATGTGCGGTAGTTGGGTCAGCACCGCTCAGTTGGGTATTGGTGCATGATAAGGCAGACATGGGATCATGTGAACAGATAAATCATCGCAGTCTGGAGAGAATGGTGCTGCAGAGGATCTGGCCGACACTCAGGACTCCGAGGAAAGGTCAGACGGACACATAATCAGACTGAAAGTGAAGTATGTTTCATCTGAGGATTTTGTTTGTAGGTTAGATTCTATCAACTCTCTGGGATCTGATATAATTGTAAGGTAATCTTTAAGAAACTAATCTACAAATCTGTACTCCACATTAAAACAATATCAGTGACTGTGCACATAGTACTTCAGCTACAGTATTATTCATTTGTTCACTTCACATGATATAACAACTCTGCAGTGTGCACCTGATGAGATGCAGCGAAATATGCCCGGCTAGAAATGGTGCGATGTATTGTTCATAGTGTGTGTGTTTAAATACATCTGGTTGACAAATTTAATTAAATCTGACACAGCATATCTGGAGAGTGGGAACTGCCGTTAGGTTCTCAAGCCAGTGAAGGGAAACTCTACTACGCCTCATAATAGGTCACAACAGGCAACATTCAAGGACGAGGCAAACGCGGCTCGGGGACAAAGAAGTCAATATCATATAGCAGGTCCTCATAGCTCATCATGTAGCATGTCTTCCTCATGTAACAGGTCCTCCTCGTGTAACAGGTCCTCATGTAGCATGCCCTCCTTGTGGCAAGTCCCCCTCGTGCGGCAAGTCCCTCTCATGTTGTTGGTCGTCATGTGGCAGGTCCTCCTCATCCAAAAGATCCTTTGTAGCAGGTTCTCCTCATGTGGCTGGTCCTCCTCGTCTAACAGATTCTTTGCAGGATGTCGCTCTCATCACAGCCAGCCAAAAAGACACTTGATCTCTCATGCACCCTCATGTCCCAGCAATGTCCTGTGTCCATCTCCATGCTGGTCAACCCCAACCACTGCTTCCAGAAACCACACCTCCCATCACTGTTCTCTCCACACCACAGTGATGTATGACATTTTCCTAGATGTGATGCTGAATATCAGCCAGTTGTCTTCAGTGCTCACATAGACAAACCACTTACACTTTTATCAGCAATTGTATCATGTTAAAGTCGTATTCAGTGAATGTTAATTATCTCAAGTGCCATATTACAGCTTTTATATTCTGTAACTTACTGGACCTTATAATAAATACTCTATGAACAAACATCATGTATGTGTGTGCGTTTTGTTTGTTTGTTGTTTTTTTCTTTTCTTTCTGTTAAAATGTATTCAAGACTGAGGTTGTAGAATGTTCGATCCAAGCAATTATTTTTATTTTTTTTTTTTTTTTTGCATATCCTTTACAGGACATCACTGTCAACACCAGCATTTTACCTGCTGTCATTTATTTCTTGGCAAGATTTAGCTCAGTAGTTTGCCATTGCTTTCTGAGCGGCCGGCTCGCTTATCCTGTAAGTCACCAATGCGGCGAAAACAAGCAATTTATAAGAAGCAATTATAAAACCAAGTGGAAATCAGAGCATCTATGCTACCAGGAAGATGATTAATACTGCCAACCCCATAGAAGAAAACAATTTTCAGACTGCACAAGCCTACGCATGAAGTTGGTTCTTTGTGCAGCAGGCTTACATACCACATGGTTAATAAACTAAAGATAGGAGATACTGGAACTGGTAAAATGACACCTAAACAGGCTAAACATTTGTTGTAGGAGTGGCCAACATATATGACAGATAAAACTACTTTGGCCTACATCCGCTTCTTGAGAACAAACGAGATGTCAACCAGCTTAAGTTGACTGCTGCTTTCTTTAAATACATTCGAGGTGACATATGAAGATGTACAGATAATAGGACCAACACAACAGATGATGGAACACTGGTATCACTACAGGGCATCAGGCTGAAGCCAACAATCTTTTAAGTTACTGCCGCTGTCTTTAAATATATTCAGGTTGACAACTGAATGTGTACAAAGAAAAGCTTTATATGGAGCGCGACAACAGATGATGGAACACTAGTTTGTATCACAACAGGGAATTAGGCTGATGCCCACAAGCTGCTGGCCAGGTAGTAATAATTAGAACCGTCCTAGGCAAGAACTAAGCCGGCTTCGTGGCTTAGAGGTTATAACTTTTCTCCGTAATCTCATATACTCTCGTCGGTAATGTGATGACGGTTAGAATCAGCAGTGGTTCGAATCGCATCGGTAACTTACGGGTATGTGAGCCGGCCGCTCAGAAAGCAATGTAATCTTGCCAAGAAATCAACAGACAGCTGAAAGATGCTGGTGTTGACAGCAATGTCCTGTAAAGGATATGCAAAAAAAAACACAAGAAGTCCAAATCAGGCCTGATTGACAAAACTCAGAAATGGACAGGAAAAACCCTGGCAGAAACATAACAGCTGGCAAGAGAGATATAATTGTGAAAAGGGTCGAGCAAGCATTTCTCTGATTGGCTGCAGTCATCATAACTGGCTCCCAGTCAGTGCTTCAGATGGCTCAGTCTGGATATTTCTGACATGCAAGTGGCTCCGTTGTCCAAGACATAATGCTGTACGTGGAAATGAAAGGGCAGATTGGCTGCCCTCCAGGGGAAACACTGTTTATAGACGTTACCTTGGATGGAATCTCTCTAGAGCAGTGGTTCTCAATCTTTTTTGGCCCATGCACCCCTTCACTATATGTTCAGAATGTCATTCTCTCCCCCCATCCCCCCCCCCCCCCTTTCATATTTCCTCCCTATAAATCCCCCTCCCTTACACGGTATATGTAAACATGGAAGCTAAATTTAATAACACATACTAGAACAAGTCTAGATATCTACATAAAACGTGATTTGCTTGCGGGTCTACTTAAGTTATAAAACGAATTTCAGAAGGGTGAGAAGTACAGAACTGTAAAGTGTGGAAGGAAAAACAATATCAAGTAATCAGTTCTTGTATTAAAGTGACCTTGAAATAATCTTAATTCCCCCCCCCCCCCCCCCCCAGAAACCCTAAAATTCCCCCCTGGGGAGGAATTCCCCACTGGTTGAGAACCACTGCTCTAGAGGAAACAAACCTTACACTAATCCATGCCAAAGTCAGAAACATTGACCTTTGAGGTGCATAACTAGATTTGACACTCGCTGGTGTGGTGGGAAACAAACTGGCAGACAGAATGGCTGGGTCTGCATCAATGGGTAGGGTATTGAGGCATGATAAGGCAGATGTAGTCAGGGGTCCTTTGGGATCACGTGTACAGTGTGTATGAGCAGATACCTAACACAGGCCTGAAGAGAACTGTACTGCAGGGAGTGACCAGGAGGATCTGGCCGACACTCAGGACTCCAAGGAAAGGCCAGATGGACATATAATCAGACTACTACTGGTATCATTAGTATTGGGACTCTTCGCTGAATGTTGTAGATGAGAACGGAACACGTATGAGAATGTCCCAAGTACTGTGATGTTGGTTCTTGATTCAACTCAACAACTAGGTGTGACAAAACAAATAAGCAAACGAGGAAAGATCTGCTCTGTGCTCTTTGTCTTCCCATTGCTCTTTTCCAGTTATCAATAAATGTTTTAAGTTTCTCTCACCTAACAACATGTCCCACAAAATCCTGACTGTCAGTTATGACTGCGCTGCTATAAAAAGACGCAATACAACCAACTTTTTTTAAAACAACAAATGACAAAGAAGAATCAGAATGACAAAGACATACAAATCAAAACTCTTATCAGAAATGTATATTTATTCTGTTGGCATGTTTATCATACAATAACATGGCCTAATATGATATATAAACAACATACACACTATCATATATAATATGCAAACTGGCAACACAAAATAAACTGCCTCATCACATACACATAGACAAAGTTTATTGTGTCGTTTCACTTACATGCTACAGCCCCTGACCAATGTTGTTATTTGTCAACCAAATCAGAATTTCCGCGAAATAGATCATCAATGTTTTTTCTCACTAACAAATTGTAGCAATGTTCGCTGTTTTTCCCCACATCTGTGATCCATTGTCTGTCTCTTTATATTTTATAAAGAAAATCGTCCTTACATTATGTGTAAGAATATTAGAATGACTACTACAAAATCAAATCTTTTTCTTCTTCAGTTTTTGGTTCTTCCTCTCTATATATTATAAAGAAAATCGTCCTTACATTATGTGTAAGAATATTAGAATGACTCTACTGCAAAATCAAATCTTTTTCTTCTTCAGTTTTTGGTTCTTCCTCTCCTTCTTGTTCTTCAGCTTCTTATTCTTTTACTTCTTCTTCTACTTCCACTTCTTCTTCTTCTTCTTTTCCTTCTACTTCTTCTTTGTTATCTGATTCTTCTTTCTCATCTCCTTTTTCTTCTCCTTCCACTTCTTCTTTGTCATCTGTTTCTTCTTCTTTTTCTTCTCCTTCCACTTCTTTGTCATCTGTTTCTTCTTCCTCTTCTTCTTTTTCTTCTGCTTCCTCTTCTTCTGCCTTTCACCCCTCAGTGGATCACAAACTCCCGTCAAGCCCAGAGTGGGCTTGTTCATGATTGGTTGCAGTGTACAGCTCCAGCTCTCTACAGGATCAGGTGTCATCCATTCTGTTTCATTCACATCATTTGTTTCCTTGATGACCAACTATTTACAGTGGCCTAGTGGTTAGCTCACTAGCTTACCGAGACAGCCATGCTGATGACAAAGCCTGGAACATGTTTAGACCTAACAGCCATGCTGATGACAAAGTCTGGAACATGTTTAGACCTAACAGCCATGCTGCTGACAAAGCCTGGAACATGTTTAGACCTAACAGCCATGCTGATGACAAAGCCTGGAACATGTTTAGACCTAACAGCCAGGCTGATGACAAAGCCTGGAACATGTTTAGACCTAACAGCCAGGCTGATGACAAAGCCTGGAACATGTTTAGACCTAACAGCCATGCTGATGACAAAGCCTGGAACATGTTTAGACCTAACAGCCAGGCTGATGACAAAGCCTGGAACATGTTTAGACCTAACACTTCACATCACCAACGGTACTACCTGCTATGGCCTACCTTATTGTAACGTTAAATATTTTCCATGCAATATTACATTTCTGTGTACAGACAATAATTCTTCCTGATAATGTTATACAAACAATGTGTTTTTCCAGTATGGCAGCAAATCCTGGAACATAAATGAGCAAATCAGGAAGAGCTTGGAAACAACAAAGATGTGGTTCCTGAGACAAATGTTGCGAATATCTAGATCAGTATTAACAAATACAAGAAAGAGACAGTGTTCTGTAGTCATACAATGAGAAGAGAGACCTTGGAGAACATCATGATGACTAGAAATAACAGAGATAGAAGAGGCAGTGGCAGACAACAAGAAAAACATCATTGAATAATGAAGACACAAACAATAGATTGCCCGATTTTTTGCCTGGCATATTTGTGTCGTCGTGATTCAAATTCACTGCAGGACAACATTCTTTTGAAATGATAACTGATTAACTCAGATGGTGGCATGCAGGAATATTACAAGCAGAGTTGATCCAGAACACCAAGGACCAGGATTTGTGGAGAGACATGAATACCTATGCCAGTTGGCAAGGCACTTGATGATGATGATGATGAACGATATACATTGCACACGTTATAAACTTTCCATCCAACAAGTTAATTCAGTGCTGGCGTGCTGTGCTCTTCATATGGCTTTATCATTATCTGATGACACAATCTAACAACGACGATTCTCTGGTTCCAATCACACACATCCACATGTCTGCAGTCGAAGATGTTACGCTCACATCGTATTCTGCTTCTTCAGGGCTGGATGTTCACTACACATATCTACCGATCGTGGGCTTCTCTGTCGACCTGGGGAACAGTGAGTACACAATGCATTGGGAGAGCTGCTGCACTGGAAGATTGGGCATGCATGGCAATGCCCAATATGCAGTAACTTATTGCACATAGCAGCCCAGTGTTCAGTAACTTATTCCACATAACATGAAACAGCCTAAGCTGAAGCTGTGGAGGTGGCATGACAAATAAATGTGTTTATTTGAGAGAATGAACAAACAAGATGAAGACAAATTAAAGAAAGATACAAAGTTATAAATTGCCAGCTATATAAGGAAATGATCACAAGAGACAGAATTACCGTTATTACTAGGCAAACTTAATTTACAATGCAAACACTAATAAACAGATGCAGATAAAAAAAAGGTTAAGCATCATTTTAACAGACTGTATTAACCAAATTACTGAACATACATGTCAGAGGTGTATAACTTCTATACAAGTTACATCAATATATTATATTATACAATGTAAACTGTTTGAAGTCTCTCTCACTCTCTCTCTCTCTCACACACACACACACACACAGATATGCAGACCTGATAAGGCGACCCCACCTGGAACCCATAAAACAGTTATTCTTAAAATTCCTCATATAAGACAAAAGACAAAGAAGTTTAGTTTAAATATTGAGCACAACCCACTACTGGCGACGCTGATCGTATTCTGGTATGAACCTAAGGCCCATTCACGTCAATATGGAAGCACTATACTCGAGTTTCGCTCTCATTTGAGCTCGTCAGTAGTGCATATCCTTGACCGGATCCGGAAACAAGCCCCGGGAGTAAAGGGAGTTAAATTGCATGAATATTGCGCGGTAATGTACTAAGACTGCTTTACTCCCTCGCTTCAGTTCAAATTCGGCTTTTTTGTGTTCACAAAATGATTTTTGAAGTAATTTTTACCCACCCCAAAAAATATTGTGAAGCACCAAATTCGCGTGGCCGCGCTAAATGCAAAGTTCTGGCACTAAATGACTTAAAAAGGTACTAAATTTGGTGCGAAAAGTGTCAAAATGGCAACACTGTGTGTGTGTGTGTGTGTGTGTGTGTGTGTGTGTGTGTGTGTGTGTGCGTGCGTGCGTGCGTGTGCATGTGTGTGCGTGCGTGTGTGTGCGTGCGTGCTGTAACTGTATGCAAGCCACATGAAACATATATATGATGTAAACAACATGATTACTCACACCCCTGTCTCCGTTTTAACTGAATGCGTTTATCATCGTCCTTACTCCTGCGTGGTGACACAAGTCTGCACAACTGAGATGCCTAGAGACAACAAGAATTGACACAATTATTCTCTTTCTCTCTCACTCGCTGTCTCTCTCTCTCTCTCTCTCTCTCTCTCTCTCTCTCTCTCTCTCTCTCTCTCTCTCTCTCTCTCTCTCTCTCTCTCTCTCTCTCACATACACACACAGACACACATATACAAACATGTAACTTAGTAGATGAATTATTAAAAGGAAATGATCAAGCATGGGAAAGTGGACAAGCCATGGACCAAGCTCCTGACACCCTGAGGGAGGCAGGATGACTCAAGGGAAGGATTCTGCAAATAGGACCTGACTGCAAGAACATCCAGTCAAACGGAGAATCTAGACTAGAGAACCATGAGGGAAGCCAAAAAAGAAATGTCAACCAACTAACTAACTGTCTAACTATATAACTAAGTACCTAACTAGCTAATTGACTATCTAACTAATTGACCAAAATGAATATCCTTTATGCAAATGCCCCACTATGACAGACAATGATAGCATCAGCAGGAACAACTAGTTTGAGTGACAAAACAATGAAAGGATAGATCAAACAGCATGGGAACAGTCGAATAAGACTCTCAGAAACAGCACAGAAGACTAACTGAACAGATGGCTGGTAATGCACCGTTGGTTGAGATTAACAAAGTCACCTAAAAGTCTATTAAAAGTCGACAGGATCGACTTTATTGCACCGGGTTTGTATCCCATATGGCTCAGCCTCTTTCTGCAGCGCGGAAAAACTTTGTAGCTCTAGCAACGACCCCCAGGAGCCTACAGAAAAAATGCACTCGTGAACCGAAGGATGCGGCCTGGAATCAAACCCACAACCTTCGGAGCCCGAGTCAGACGGTTTGACCACTTCGCCACAGAGACTCCCTGTTTGAGATATTGGTGCATGATAAGGCAGATAGGGTCAGGACCCTTTGGAACCATGCATATAGCCTGGAAACACAGCTAAATCATCAGAGCCTGGTCACAATGGAGTGGCAAGGAGTGACCAGAGGATCTGGATGACAATCAGTATTCCAAGAAAAGGCCAGATAGACATATAATCAAACTGCAACTGGTACCATTAGTATTGGGACTCTTTGCTGGCTGTTGAAGTGAGGACAGAGCAAGTCTGGGAATGTCCCAAATGTTGTGATGTCAGTTCTTGCCTTAAATAGACCTAACCAACTCTCTCTCTCTCTCTTCTTCCTCCCTGTATCTGCCATTAGAACACAAGCCCTCAACCACCACAAGCCACACTGTTTTATCCTCTGCTGTCTCATCCAGCTCCTTCCATGCCTTCCCCATGTTATTCATCTCATTCTAATTCCCTTCTCCACGTGTTTCTAGATCTCCCTGTTCTGATGGCTCTGTGGGTTCAGACAAGGCAGTGTCTAGTTACACTATTATCAGGGTCTCTCAATTTGTCTATCATTCCACGCCAGCGTCTTTTCTTCACACATTTATTCACCAGCGATTGTTTAGTTTTCTCTATAAGAGCCACATTGGTGAATCTGTCATACCATTCTATCCCTAAGTGTTTTCTATGCTATTTCTTTTAATGTGATATATAATACAACATGTCTGTTCCCAGCTGCTAAAGTCATTAATGTGACACACCCCACTCCCCCCTTTTCTGTCATATGCTTTTAGTTTAGCATTGAATCAGTTAAAGATGTATTGAAATAGATCAAGCTTCCCCAAAACAAATCTTACTTCCAGAGACTCATCATCCAGTGCCTTGCTGGCTGGCGTGAACAATCATGGCTCTCCACAAATTATGATCTTTGATGGCATGGATCAGTTTGTGTGTTGACTCCTTCCGTGTCATGACACAAGACTGTTAAGGATCTTCTCATGCTGCCTTCCTCTATCTCTCTTTCTACAAATCTTTCCGGTTTTCACAACATGTTCCAGTTTTTGTCTTCTCATAACGTGGAATAACAAGTATTAAAATGTGAATGTGTTATACATAATCAGATAATGGCTGGAGCATTTGTGGGCATGCACTCAGCCACAAAGCCTGTTACTGCAGGGCTCACAGATCAATGGCCTGTAACCTGGCATATTTATAATGTTGCATCATTTAGGCACTTGAAATATTTGGATTTTAGTCAAACTGCCTTCATGTTTTCTGAGAATAAGAGTTTATAAATTCATCATCATCATTTAGTGCCTTGCCGGCTGGTGTGGGCAATCATGCTTCTCCACAAATTGCAATCTCCGACTGCATGGATCAGTTTGTGGGTTTAGTCCTTCCAGTATTATGTCACAAGACTGTCAAGAATCTTCTCATGATGCCTTCCTTTATCTCTCTTTCTGCACATCTTACCAGTTTCATTTTTTTTTTCATCTCTTAATGTGGCCAAACATCGATGACTGCCTCATTATGATATTTTTTATGAGTTGCCTTTGCGACTCATCATCATCATCAAGTGCCTTGCCAGCTGGCGTAGGCATTCATGGCTCTCCACACGTTGCAGCCTTTGGTGTTCTGGATCAACTCTGCTGATGATATTCCTCCATGCCACCGTCTCAATCCACCCAGTATCATTTTCTTTCTTTTTTTTTGCGACTCAGCTTCCCTTAAAATGTCCAGACTGCTAATTTTGGTTGCCCGGACATTTTGAGGGAAGCTGAGTCGCAAAGATAACTTATCACAAACATCAGAAAGAGGCAGTCGTCGTTTTCTGACCACGTTATGAGAAGGCACGAACTGGAATATGCTGTGACAACCGGAAATTCAGAAAATTAGTTAGTTAACCACGTCCACATACTCTTATTTGAAGACTGTTTAAACCTGTACTGAACTAACACAATCTCTGCATTTCTAACGATTCTCTGTGGTTTGTAAGTTGAGCTGAGTTAAATTGAGTCAAGAATCGATATCACAAAAATGTAATGTAATTCACTAATTCAAATTGCATTGTAATGAAGATAAATTAATTTCGACTCATTTCAAATTTCAATTACTCACGTCGTCGTCGATATGAGGTCTCCTGAGGAACCTCCACAAAGTCAGCGCCAGTAAGGTCCCAGCAGAGGCTAGAACAACGCCAATAACAAGATGGGAACGATTCAAGGAGCCATGAGTCGAGGCCATAGCCAACATTTGAACAGCTCCACCATCATCCAACTTGTGCCAACGTCGGGCTGCCCACTTCCGGAACTTGCGCGCTGTAAAACTAGCATGGGTCATTTGGTGAAACAAATATTTCGCGGCGTGTGTGGTCAGTCTGTATTCAAGACGGGTTCTAAGAAAAGAGCAAATGTAGCCATACGATAAGAGCTGAATATTGAAGAAGGTTGGCTACTAAAGACGATAAAACAAAGAAAATTGAAATATTTTGGTCACTTGAAACGTCATGAAAGTTTGGAGAGAAAAATCATGTAGGAGTATATAGCCCGGGAAGAGAAGAAGAGGAAGGTCAAAGAGAAGATTGGTGCAGGATGTGGCAGATTATCTCCAGACGGACGCGGGACAACTTGCTCATCACCGAATAGTTTTCCGGCCGGTTGTTATGGGAGCGAGGTTCTGCAAGGCACATGCTAATAAATGAATGGGTGGTCAATGGGTCTTCACTTTAGCCTGTCAAGACTGCAAGGTGCCACTCGGTCAATGGGTATATGCATTTTCTGTGACCATACTTCCAAGATATTTGAAATCTTCAACTTATTTCAGAGATGTGCTATTTATCTGTATACTTAGTGAACCAGGAAATATATTAACCTGCATTACTTTAGTTTTGGCTTTATTTATATTTATATTGTATCTGCTGCATGTTAAACTCGGCTTATTTATATGATTTTGCAGTCTGCCCTCGTAATTGTAGAACAGGCACTGATCGTCTGCACATCAAAGCTCATTTATTGCAAGTGAATCTGTTGTTTTATCTGAAGTAAAGAGTTCAATATTTTATGGATCTGTTCTGTCAATGCTTGCTTCTTTGAATATTATGTCTACGTAGATATTAAATAGCAGCGGAGAAGAGCACATCCCTGTCTCACTCCTGTATTAACTGTTAATGTATCTGATATACCTTCTTGTGTTCTTATTGCACTGGTTCGAGTGGTACATGGCTATGTGTGTCTGTGTATATGCGTGTGCATATGTGTTTACTTGTGTGCGTCTCTGTATGTGCCTATCTGTATGTGTCTGTATGGATATATTATATTTGTATCTGTGTGAGTGTGTCTGTGTGTGTCTATTTATATGCCCATGTGTGTGTGTGTCTGTGTTTTTGTATATGTGTGCATGTGTTTGTGTTTCTGTGTGTCTGTGTATGTGTGTGTGTCTGTATGTGTGTATGCATGTATGCATGAGTACATACACACAGACACACTGCTAGATAGACAGTTAAAAGTGATTTCATTTGGAAATTCACAATTAAGTTTCTCATTATCCTAGAGTGTGTGGATGTGTTTGTGGGTTTATTTGTGTTTGTAAGTTGAGTTGAGTTGAGCTAAGAACCGACATCATTGCACTCAGGATATCCCCATACGCGCTCCGTCCCCTCGTTCATCAGCCAGCGAAGAGTCACACTACTAACCGTTCCCACTACTTTCTGATTGAAAGTTCTCCTGGTCTTCCCTCTCAGTTTTGAAACTCTTCCAGAACTCCTGCCGATCACCCGCAATCTCATTCTTTCCACATACGGGTTCTCAGTCTGTACCCCTACTTTCTCCACCTGGTCCCATAGGCGCACGACCATAGGTAATCGACCACCAAGAGGTGCATCCGCCAGCTTATCAGCCTGTACTTTCTTCCGCATTCCCGCGTGGCCAGGGCAATAAAAAACATACAATTCTCTCAGTATGTGACCTCTGAAGCGAGGTGAGCCATTCCACATAAACCGTTAATTTCTCCACCGTACTAAGCATACCCTTTGAGTTCGTAATGAATACATTGTATGTTGCAGTCGTCTCCTCTAACCAAAAGAATGCTACTGTTACAGCTTACACCACCATCCTCTGCTGGAGGTCGTAGTCTCATATGCCAGACTCCTTTTTCAAGCATCGTCCATTATCCTTCTCTATGAAACCCCCAGTCACTGTCTGTTTTTCACCACTGACCGATCGGTGTTGATCACAATGTCACCTTGATGTGTGATACACTGGATCAGTTGTTACACCTCAAACTCTGTGCGGCCCACCACCCATTCTGTGCACCCACTATCCACTGTTACTATTACATTGTGCCAGTCCGTCCTGTCTGTCGGTACTTCAACCCACTCTTTTTCATGATTGATGGTCACTAGATCACACACTTGACGTATAGATATTTCTGCCTGTGCCATCCAGACCTACCTTGTCTTAGCCTATGACCGTTGACCATATCCATGGCTTCATGCAGGGGGGGGGGGGGGGGGATCTCTATCTGCAGCAACTCTCAGGTACAATTTGGCTTTAAGGACCTATCCACCATTGTAGGTAGCGCCAGGATATGCCTCATGCAAATAATTGGTGTGTCCTTTGTGCACATTGGACACACTCGCATGGCCGCATTCTGTATGCGCTCAAACCTTTCAATCTGGCTCCTTGATACTATCATACTGTCAGCAGCTCCAAGCCATATCAATGAAAGAAATTATTAGCTGCTGAAAGAGCCTGTAAAGCACATGTGTCAAACTAAAGGCCCGCGGGCCACATCCGGCCAGCCGTACAATCATATCAGGCATGAAATGTCTCAACCGACGTACAAATATATTCCGCCCAAGAGAGAATTTTAGGCACATTTTTTATGGTCACGATATAAAGTGCAAATCAAATTCCCTAATTAGCAGCCTTCCGAATGATAGGCTACCTAAGAGCGTTCTCTCTTCGATCAGAATAAGCGACAATAAAATTTGTCTAGTGAGTTAGTGTTCGTCGTTCAGATGCTCGTTTTGGATTGGCGCATAAAAAATGAAAGTAGTGTAGTGTCCGGATATTACATCACCTTTTCCCGCTACGGCTAACCTGATATCAATCAAGCGTCTGTCGGTAAATGCACACTCTTTTAAAATCAAAGCTAGCCTTTAAAATGACCAAGAGAAAAGTTGATTCTGAAAACAGAGCCTTTCAAAGCCGCTGGGAGGCTGAATATATGTTTACTGATATTGGCGGTAAACCTGTGTGTCTAATTTGTGGAGATAATGTGGCTGTGATCAAAGAATATAATCTGAGACGGCACTACGAGACTAAACATCAAGACAAGTTAAACAGCCTGAATGCAGAGCAGAAGCTACAGAATGTAGAAGAATTGAAGAGGCATCTAACATCACAGCAGATGTTTTTCACCCACGCAAAATCACAAACTGCTGTTGCAGTCAAAGCAAGTTTTATTGTGTCAGAGGAGATCGCAAAATCAGGTCGACCATTTACAGAAGGAGAGTTTCTGAAGCGCTGCATGATGAAAGTGTGTGACGTCTTGTGTTCAGACAAAAAGCAGATGTTTGCAAAGGTAAGCCTTAGCAGAAATACGGTTGTTGATCGGGTTTGTGAGATGGCCACTGATGTGAAAACACAGCTGATCGAAAAAGGCAAAGGCTTTGTTGCATTCTCCCTTGCTGTCGATGAAAGTAATGACACGACTGACACTGCACAGCTCGCCATCTTCATCCGTGGAGTGGACTCCAGTTTGAATGTTACAGAAGAAATATTGGACATGAAATCCATGCATGGGACAACGACAGGAAAAGACATTTTTACAACGAATGTCAAAGTGTAACCAACATGAACCTGCCTTGGGACAAACTCGGTGGACTGATAACAGATGGAGCACCGGCGATATGTGGCGAAAAAATGTGGACTAGTTGGAAGGATGCGGTTAAAGATGCAGGAGAACTGTACTGGTGAATTGATAGCATATCACTGCATCATACACCAAGGCTCAGCTGTGTGGTAAAGTCCTCAACGTGGAAGATGTAATGAGCACTTGTAACACAAACCGTCAACTTTATCAGATATCATATTAATGTTTAAAAAAGGTTTAATTTTCGGCTTATTGAATGTTTATCCTGTCCGGCCCGCAACCTTAGGTGTGATTTGAGTTTTGGCCCGCTGAGCGATTGAGTTTGACACCCCTGCTGTAAAGCATCATCTGCTTTATCCCGGTTGCTGCCATCGCCCTCGGTGCATTAAGTTCCTTACCAGCCTTCACCACCAAAGCCTCCACATGATCCTTAAAGGACATACACCTGTCAAAGGTGATACCCAAGAACTTAAGTTTACTCTCTTTACTAAGAGGACATCAATTCAATATCATACATGGGACATCTGCCTTCACGATCCATTTATCCGGGGAGTACCACACAACGGATGCCTTGTCTGGGTTTTTGCAAATAAAGTCAGAAAGATCTTGACTATTCATTCATTGGCACTTTGCCGTCTTGACAGACGATAGTTTGTGCTTTAAAAAGGCATAATAACTTTTACCTATAGCGGTAGCGAATGTGACTGATAAGGCCAATTTGCGCTGTAAATGTCCGTTCACAGTGGGTGCATGTGAACACGTGGTCATTTCCACCATCATGCACCATCTTACGTCTCAAACGCTCGGTGTGTGACTTATCTGCAATAATTTTCTCCTTTGTCTTTATTCCATTTCTGATGTTTACCCTCCATGCAACACGTTCAGCGGCGACTTGCTCCCAATGTGCATTATCAATGCCTGTATCAATCATGTCCCCCTTACACACATCTTTGTATCGTAGTAGAGGCCCACCCTGAGATCTCTTACCCATCTGTAATTCACCAAAAAAGATATCCTTTGGTATTCTACCATCATCCATCCTCCTAAGATGTCCTATCCATCTAAGTCTACGAAGACTGAGCATGGAATAAACTGTCACACAACCTGATCTTTCCAATACTTCAGTATTTGTGATTTTGTCTTGCCACTTAATACCAAGAATTCTTCGCAGACACCGCATATGAAAGCTGTTTAAATGTTTCTCTTGGTGTGAGTAAGTTGTCCAGGTTTCACTGCCATAAAGAAGAGTACTAAGGACACAGGCTTGATAGACAAGGACTTTTGTTTTGACAGTAAGCTTCCTGTTCTCCCAGACTCTTTTTCTTAACCTGTTCATTGTTGTTGCTGCCTTACCAATCCGGATGTTGATTTCCTGATCTAGGGATAATTTAGCTATTTACCACTGATCCTAGATATGTAAAATGGTCTACCATCTCTAGTTCGGCGTCGTCAATAAAGATTGATGGTACCCCATGTGCACCTTGTGACATAATCTGTGTCTTCTTTTTGCTAATTGTTAAACCAAATTCAGAACAAGCATTGGAGAATGCAGATAGTAGACATTGCAATTCTTCCTCAGAGTGGGTCGTAACTGCAGCATCATCTGCAAAAAGCAACTCTCTGATCAGTACCCTCCTAATTTTGGTCTTGGCCTTCAATCTCTGAGCATTGTAAAGGCCGCCATCTGAGCGTGAGTGAATGTATATACCACCATCCTGATCACGAAAGGCATATTTCAGTAGAATGTGAAAAGTATATTCCAAAGAGGGTGGGAGCTAGTACACAACCTTGCTTAACTCCACTCTTGATTTCAAATTCTTCAGAAGTTGCACCATCAAACTTGATTATACCCTTCATGCCTGTGTGGAACGATTCCACAATGGACAGAAGAGTTGGTGGGCAGCCAATCTTCTTTAGTGCCTTGAACAGACCCTCACGACTGACCAAATCAAATGCCTTTGTGAGGTCGATGAAGGCAATAAACAGTGGTTGATTCTGTTCACGGCATTTTTCTTGCATTTGTCGCAATGAGAATATCATATCAGTGGTAGACCGGTTCTGTCGAAAGCCACACTGTGATTCGGGGTAGACTTGATCTCCTAGGACTTGAAGTCTGCGCAGAACAATTCTGGCAAATACTTTTCCAACAATACACAGAAGTGAGATACCCCTATAGTTGTTGCAGTCGCTCCGATCGCCCTTGTTCTTGTACAGCTGTTATGATGTTTGAATCTTTGAAATCCTGTGGGACTTGTCCTTCTCGCCAGCATAGCTCTATTAGCTGGTGGATCTGTATAGTGAGTGTGTCTTGCCCACTCCTGATAACCTCTATTGGAATCCCATCCTTACCTGGAGCCTTGCCAGATGCAAGCTCATTTATAGCACACTTAACTTATGTTATAGTGGGAAGTGTGTCCAGGTGGTCAAGAGTTGGTAGAGCCTCTATGGCGTTGAGGGCATCATCCGCTAGTTTGGTCTCACTTGAGTAAAGCTCCAAATAGTGACTCTACCCATCTGTCCATCTGCTGTTTCTTATCAGTGATGACTTCTCCAGTCAAGGTTTTCAATGGTGCACTTCTTTTGATCACTGGACCACAGGCTTTCTTTATTTCTTCATACATGCTTCTTATGTTTCCCTTATCACTTGCGATTTGAATGGACTCGCATAACTTGATCCAATAATCATTTGCGCACTGCCTGGCAGCCTTTTGCACATCCTTCCTAGCTTGCCTTAGCTCACTCAGAGCGTTACGCGTTGGTCTTTCCTTGTTTCTTAAGAGAGCTATCTTCTTCTTATCAATCAAGGGCTGCAGAGTCTCGCTGTTGGCCGCAAACCAGTCCTGCCTCTTATGATCCACAGTGCCGTAAACCCCTACGGCAGTTTTATAAAGAGTTTCCTTAATTTGACCCCACTTTTCATTTACTGTACAATTTTCTGGTGTATCAGTGAAAGCGTCTTCAAGTTGCTGTTGAAACTGAAAGCACTTTTCAGGATCTTGAGTGTTAATAATATTAATCCTGGGGCTAAATTTGTGTTTAGCTGTGTAGATTCTCTTTGGTCTTAGTCTAACCCTTGCAACAACCAAAGAATGATAAGACCAGGGATGGAGTTATTGCCTCTCCATAGCACAAAGCCTGGGCTAAAATATAGAGATCATGTGTTGCCCATGCAGCATGATCCCTCTCTCGGCCTGCCTAGTTCACTCCAGAAGAAAGGTAACACCGT
>JACEFZ010026724.1:0-2500 GCA_014155875.1 Cepaea nemoralis
CAACAAGTGTCTGCCTGAGAGGGACTCGTTAGCTCTTTGAATAGAGATAGAACATAGGCTAGATAGTGTGCTAGTTTGTTATATGAAATGTTTGATGTTCTATAATCTGTGATATGATGATGATGTAAAGCGCGGGCTGTTTAACCCACTGCGCCAAACTGTAGATTGCCACAATAAATCGGCTATATCATAGCGAACGTATTTATTGTTTGTATTAATTAACACCTGTGTGAACCCATTAAGTTACCTAGACAAAGTAAGACGTCAACAGAGTGTATGAGTGTGGATGGGGTAAATGTAAGTGGGTGAAGGATGTATGTGTTGGCGGTGAGGATGTTTGTAGGCGGGGATGTGTGGGTGGGTGGGGAGATATGTGTGTGTGGGTGAGAGATGTGTGGGAGGGGGATGTGTATGGGGAATGCATGTGGGGGATATGAGTGTGGGGGGAATGCGTTTATGGGTGGTGTGTTGTGTGGGAGGGGAGATGTGTGAGGGATGTGGGAGGTGTGGGATGTGTGCGTGGATGAAGGGTGTATGTGAGGATCGGGGATGTGTGTTTGGCTGGGTGGTTGGGGGTGTGTGTGGGTGGGAGAGTAGATGAGAGATGCATGTGTTGATGGGTTGGTGGGTGATGTGTGGGTTGAGTGGTTGATGGATGAGTACATGAGTGGGTGGATATGTGTGAGAGATGAGTGTATGGGTGGGGGATGTGTATGTGGGTGGGAAGGTGGATATATGTGGGTGAGGTATATGTGGGTGGTGGGGTGTGTTTGGGTGGTTGGTGTGTGTTTTTGGATGAGGAATGTGTTGATGGGTGAGGATGTGTTGATGGTTTGGGAGATGTGTGTGTGTGTGTGGGGGGGGGAGGGGGGAGGTTGGTGAGATGTGTAGTTAAGGGATGTGTGATTGGGGATTGGAGATCGGGGGGGGGGGGGGGGTTGGCGAGTGGGTGGGTGGGTGGAGGATGTGTTGGAGAGTGGGTGTGTGTAGGTTGGGGGTGGGACAGGATGTGTGTGGGTGGGTGCGGGATGTGTGGGTGGTGTGTTGTGTGGGAGGGGAGATGTGTGAGGGATGGGGGAGGTGTGGGATGTGTGGGTGGATGAAGGGTGTATGTGAGGATGGGGGATGTGTGTTTGGCTGGCTGGTTGGGGGTGTGTGTGGGTGAGAGGGTAGATGAGAGATGCATGTGTTGATGGGTGGGTGGGTGATGTGTGGGTTGAGTGGTTGATTGATGAGTACATGAGTGGGTGGATATGTGTGAGAGATGAGTGTATGGGTGGTGGATGTGTATATGGGTGGGAAGGTGGATATATGTGGGTGAGGTATATGTGGGTGGTGGGGTGTGTTTGGGTGGTTGGTGTGTGTTTTTGGATGAGGAATGTGTTGATGGGTGAGGATGTGTTTATGGTTTGGGAGATGTGTGTGTGTGTGGGGGGAGGGGGGGAGGTTGGTGAGATGTGTAGTTAAGGGATGTGTGATTGGGGATTGGAGATCGGGGGGGGGGGGGGGGGGGGGGGGGTTGGCGAGTGGGTGGGTGGGTGGGTGGAGGATGTGTTGGAGAGTGGGTGTGTGTAGGTTGGGGGTGGGACAGGATGTGTGTGGGTGGGTGCGGGATGTGTGGGTGGGGGAGATTAGGTGGGTGGATGATATGTGTGTAAGTGGGGGATGTGTGGGTGGGTGCGGGTTTTGTGTGTGGGTAGGTGCAGGATATGTAAGTTGGCGGGAATATTTGTATGTGGGTGTTGGATATGTGGTTGGGGATGTGTGTTTGGCTGAGTGGTTGGGGGTGTGTGGGTTGGTGGTGGAGGATATGTGGGTGGGTGAGTGTTGGTAGGTTATGGGATGGGTGGAGGATGTGTGCGTGTGGGTGGGGAGATGTGTGAAGGTGGGGGGATGTGTGGGTGGGTATGGATGGGTGGTTGCATGGGTGTGTGCTTGGATTTGTGTGGGTGTGTGTGTGGGATGTGTGGGTTGTGTGATGGGTAGGTGGATGGGGTCATGTATTATTCTGTGGGTATGTGTGTTGTTGGGTGGTGGATGTGTGTGTGAGGGACGCGCGGATGGATAGGGGATGGGTGGGTGGGTGGGCGATTTGTCTCATTACATGGTAACATGCATTGTTTATGTTTACAACATTCATGTGACAATGTTTTTTTCCTATGTGAATGCTCTATGCACTGATGAATGAAAGATGAGTGATTGGAAGGACCGAATGTTAGACGGGCCTGCGTGCCCAATTTGTTACCCTTCGAAAATAAAGTTCTATCTATCTATCTATCTATCTATCTATCTATCTATCTATCTATCTATCTATCTATCTATCTATCTATCTATCTGCCGGTCTCTCTGGCCGAGGGGTTACAATACTTTCTCCGTAATCCCGTTATCACGCAGAGTCTCGTAGCGGGCGAGAACTGGGAGCGGTTCTACCCCCGCTGGTAACTTGTGGGATAACTGAGCCGGCCGCTCAGAAAGCAATGGCAAACTACTGAGCGTAATC
>JACEFZ010026724.1:5000-60040 GCA_014155875.1 Cepaea nemoralis
TGGGACATAAGTTAATGTAACCACTGGTTGGGACATAAGTTCATGTAACCACTGGATGGGACATATGTTAATATAACCACTGGATGGGACATAAGTTAATGTAACCACTGGTTGGGACATAAGTTAATGTAACCACTGGTTGGGACATAAGTTCATGTAACCACTGGATGGGACATAAGTTAATGTAACCACTGGATGGGACATAAGTTAATGTAACCACTGGATGGGACATAAGTTAATGTAACCACTGGTTGGGACATAAGTTAATGTAACCACTGGTTGGGACATAAGTTAATGTAACCACTGGTTGGGACATAAGTTAATGTAACAACTGGATGGGACATAAGTTAATATAACAACTGGATGGGACATAATTTAGTGTAACCACTGGATGGGACATAATTTAGTGTAACCACCAGATGGGACATAATTTAGTGTAACCACTAGATGGGACATAATTTAGTGTAACCACTAGATGGGACATAATTTAGTGTAACCACTAGATGGGACATAATTTAGTGTAACCACTAGATGGGACATATGTTAATGTAATCACTGATTGGGACTGGAAAAAAAACATTTATGTAACCAATGGATGGGACAAAAGTTATTGTAACCACTAGATGGGACATAAGTTAATGTAACAAATGGATGGAACATAAGTTAATATAACCAGTGGATGGGACATAACTTAATCTAACCATGGATGAGACATAACTTAATGTAATCACTGCATGTGACGTAAGTTAATGTACCCACTGTATCGGACATAAGTTAATGTAACCACTAGATGGGACATAGGTTAATATAACCACTGGATGGGATATAAGTTAATTTAACCACTGGATGGGACATAATTTAGTGTAACCACTAGATGGGACATAATTTAGTGTAACCACTAGATGGGACATATGTTAATGTAATCACTGATTGGGACTGGAAAAAAAACATTTATGTAACCAATGGATGGGACAAAAGTTATTGTAACCACTAGATGGGACATAAGTTAATGTAACAAATGGATGGAACATAAGTTAATATAACCAGTGGATGGGACATAACTTAATCTAACCATGGATGAGACATAACTTAATGTAATCACTGCATGTGACGTAAGTTAATGTACCCACTGTATCGGACATAAGTTAATGTAACCACTAGATGGGACATAGGTTAATATAACCACTGGATGGGATATAAGTTAATTTAACCACTGGATGGGACATAAGTTAATGTAACCACTAGATGGGACATATGTTAGTGCAACCACTGATTGGGACTGAAAAAATTTATGTAACCACTGGATGGGACATAAGTTAATCTAACCACTAGATTGGACAAAAAGAAGTTATGTAATCACTGGATGGGACAAAAGTTAAGTAATCACTCATTGGGTCTGAAAAAATCAATGTAACCACTGCGTGGGACATAAGTTATTTTAACCGCTGAATGGGACATAATTTAATGTAACCACAGGTTAGGACATAAGTTAATGTATTTACTGGATGGGACATAAGTTAATTTAACCACTAGATGGGACATAGGTTAATGTAACCACCAGATGAGACATATGTTAGTGCAAACACTGATTGGGACTGAAAAAATTTATGTAACCATTGGATGGGACATAAGTTAATCTAACCACTGGATGGGACAAAAAGAAGTTATGTAACCACTGGATGGGACAAAAGTTAAGTAACCACTGATTGAGTCTGAGAGAATCAATGTAACCACTACGTGGGACATAAGTTAACGTAACCGCTGAATGGGACTGAAATAATTAATGTAACCACTGGATGGGGTAGAAGGGGGTTAAACAGGATAAGGCAAAATATTGTTCAGGTATTATTATATTTATCAGTATCCTTGTTATTCTTAATATTGACTGATAATAATCTGAACGATGTCGGAATTCTGAAGCTGCTGATAAAATATACAGAAACCGAAACTGCGGAAATACGTCGTGACGACTTTTTCGTCTTCGTCATTCGCTACGTGTTATCTTAAGAGAAAAAGCAGCGGCTGCAGCAGGATATAACAATATGAAATGGAAACAAATAGGTAGTTTACGCAGGAATTTAAAATACCTATTTGTTTCCATTTCATAGTGTTATCTTAAATATAGAAGTCGGCCTGGCAAATGGGTAAGAGCGCTTAATATTAAACTTCTGATGCGCTAATGGCGGGGTAAAAGATTCTGTCCCCACACTGCATCAAGTTCTACTTAATCGTTGACTTCTCGGTTAGAATGCAATTACAAGCTACTGAACGTAAAGTTGTCTAGAAGATCAACCTCGCTTTAGCCGCAATGTCCTGTAAATTACATGTACAGGATGTATTTCTAATGACTGTGCAGTGTTTGAATATATTGCCGGTCCAAGTGTTGTATTTACCTATTATGTTGCATGGACTTTACAAAGGGTGAATACAAAACTTGGACCGGCAATATTTTCAAACACTGCACGGTCATTAAAAATACGCCCTGTATCATGTGTAATATGGAGCAATCAGAGCAGGCGATAGATTCAGAAGATATAGAGAAATCTTCTTCTTCTTCTTCTTCTTCTTCTTCTTCTTCTTCTTTTTCTTCTTCTTCTTCTTCTTCTTCTTCTGCTTCTTCTTCTTCTTCTTCTTCTTCTTCTTCTTCTTCTTCTTCTTCTTCTTCTTCTTTTTCTTCTTCTTCTTCTTCTTCTTCTTCTTCTTCTTCTTCTTCTTCTTCTTCTTCTTCTTCTTCCTATTATTATTATTATTATTATTATTATTATTATTATTATTATTCGATATTCGTTCACCTTCAGTGGTCAATATGAATAAATGCAAAGAAATCAGCAGTCAGCTTTAACTGATTCAGTGCCAAACAAAAAGTGGGTTTGTACCAAACATGGTACACCATCAAATGAACTAGTATTATAATCAATCAATCAATCATGTGCCATGCCGGAAAGCGTGGGCGGTCATGACTCGCCATTTCACTCGATCACCAGAGTCGTGGATCAGCTCAGTGTTCCTGTCTCGTCCATACCATGTGGCCAAGCTATCCAGGTATTTTCCTCTCGGTCTTCCCCTTGGTCTGTTCCCTTCGATCTTGCCAGTTGTCACTAAGTTCTCCAATCCATTTCTTCTCATAACATGTCCAAAAAATTGTGACTGTCTACGTCTCATTTCTCTAATCAATTCCCGATTTTCATTTGCCTCCTGTAGTATTTGGTCATTGGTTCTTCTGTCTGTCCTTGGTATTCTTTGCATTTTCCCCAGAAACCACATTTCTGCAGCCATCAGATGTTTTTCAGCTTGATTGCACATTGTCAAAATGAGCATTGAAATTGTGTAGATACTACGAAATAAACCAAATAACGCGATAACTCTAGTATGGCGACATATTGTTATTGAGTTCGAATGTGGGGATATATCATCCTTCGTCACTGAAGTAGTTAAGCTTCTTGACGTCTCCAGAAAGTGTGTCTTTAAGTGGGGTGGGTGTAGGCCCAAATACTTTTCTCTTTTCTAGTGGAAGAATCTATCAGCGACAACAGCATCGCTCAAATGTCATTATCTTCATTATTATCATCGACATTTGTATTGCAAACTCACACAAAATGTGACGAGATGTCCTACTTATTTGTCCAGCTATTTGGTATGGAATATACTGATAACTCTGGAAATTTGCTTAAATATTATTTTGTTTTGGAGTCACGATGGCGTAATGGATAGAGGCTAGCATGCTGGCCTGGGGGTCAGTGGTTTGAACCGCATCGGGACGGATTCGAATGTTTAACACTGACCTGCGCTGGCAAGTCAACTCAACGTAAACAGGGTACCAGGAAATGCCTTGGGGAGTGAAGGCAGCCGAGTGCTACTGACTACAGCACCCACTCGTTACCCATTGATATATAACATATGCTTGTAGCACCATCTGTCCCAGGCACCACAAGTGATGTAAAAGGGCCCATGCTTTTGTTCTCTTTCTTAATTTGTCACAAAGCAGTTTCCTGCTATGGATCCGTGATGTGATATCACCATCACATTATGTAGCTGAGAGCAAGGAGGAATAGGTGGTCAGTCTTTCCCTGACTTTGGCCAGCGACGAGCCCAGGCGTTGACCCCGCATCCGAGCGTGCTCATATTACCATCGCAGCTCCCTGTCAAACCTCGCTAGGGCGCCCGCCTTTTCTGACTTGATTTACTTATTATTTAGCTTTACTTGTTTACTTTGAATACAAGTTTCACGAACTGGCAGGGGTTGGGAATCAGGCTCTAGTAGAGGATATTTGAAGGTAGTGGAACAGGAAAATCAGTGGATGGAGAAACAGGAGGAGGAGAAGACGGAGGAGGAATATCAGGAGGAGAGGAAAGAAGGAGAAGTAGAACTAGTAGAAGAGGCAGAAAAGGGGAAGAAAAAGAAGAAGACGAAGAGCAGCGGAGACGGCAGCATTAGAAGACGAAAGAGGAGTCGGAAATATGTATTTTTTCGCGCTCGATCGCTTTTGAACTCAAGCGTAGTCCATATAGACAATTTATAGTAGTGATGGACTGAATTTTGCGTGTGGGTTAGCTTTCCCTATTAACAGTGTACCTCGCCATCAGGCGAACCCACTCCTATTTAAGAGGTACTTGTAATTTACGTTCCCAAGTCAAGGACGACAGGTCAGCATTTTAGTCCAGCTGTCCGGTGTAGGGGATGAACCGCTAACCTCCGCAGCAGCACATCAGATGTTTAAGAACTCCGTTATTATCCATTCGGCCATGCGGACCTGCAAGAAGAGGAATGAGTGGGGGGGGGGTGAAAACAAGGAGGAGTAGAGGACCAGGAGGACACGATAAATACGTAAGTGAAAACATGTATATTACATGTACATAAATATGTTCTTGTTTGGATTAAACAAAATGTGACAGGACTCAAGACTATATGTTTCTCATCAGTATGTTTTGAGCTATGTTTTTTTTTTCTTCTGCGATTCATGTTTTCTCACTTTACATCCATCGCAGTTGTTTTGTTTTTTCTGTTTATGTTGCCAGAAATGTAATTAGTGTCAAGCCAAATAATATCTACCAAATGTATTTATTGTTATTATGATGTCTGTGTGTTGTTTTCGTGATACGTTATATTTCTAGACAAATAAAAATGTAGTTCTTGCTTGATTACATGTTTCTTGTTTACTTGAGTTGAGTTGGGTGTAGTCAAGAAGCGACATCGCAACACTCGGAACATTTTCATATGTGATATATCCCTATCTTCAACAGCCAGTGAAGAGCCTCAATACTAAAGGTACCAGGTGTGGTCTGATTATGTTTTCGTCTGACCTTTCCTCTGAGTTGAGTTGAAATGGCTTGAGTCAAAAGCCTACAGCAATGCACTCGAGGCATTCCCATTAGCGCCCAGTCCTCATCTTCAATAGCCAGCTAAGAGTTCCGGTACTAATGGTGCTGGATACAAGCTGATTATATGTTTGTCTTGCTTTACCTCTGAGTGACGACTGTCGACCAGATCCTCTGACCACCCCTTGCTACTTTATTCCATCTAGACCATGATAGTCTATCTGTTTTTCTGCATTAATCACATGCTCCCAGAGGGCCTTCGCCACTTCTGCTTTATCGTTCATGAAATCACCCCTTAATAATACAGCGCCAGCAAATATGTCTGCCTGTTTATTTCCAACCACACAAGAGTGACCAGCAGAAAAGTTCTAGCGAATCATCACAACCTGCGGGACGCAGAGGTGTTTCCAAGGCACCAGGGCCGGGTTATATACTGGCCAAGACCTATTGACGCGTCCTCGCCGAGCGTCCTGGGCAACAGGTCCCTTCGGGGTCCTGGCTGAAGTCAATAGGATCGCTGATTCCTCCGAAGTCGGAGAGTGTCTGCCTGTACGGCGAGGAACCACCAGTCTGCTCACCAATAAGCCAGACATGGGACAACGGACACTCACGCAAACCTCAGGTCCTGTATGACATCACACTGATGTTGGACAACAGGATGCCTTCATCCGACATACAGGACTTCGCGTTGGAGCTCAAGCCAACGAACACAAGCAAGCAAGCATCACAACCTGCGACCACTGAATCGATGCATGTCATCATGCACGAAGCATGCATGTCTTCACCTTTGTCAGCAAGCTCTGTGAACCAGTTAAAATCACAACACGCGTATACAGCTTGTTCTCCACATAGTGGAAAACTGCATTAACCGCCTCCACCTCCATTCTCAGACTCGGGGTTATGATGTCATATGCCAAGCTCTCCTTTACTAGACATTGCCCGTTTACTTTTGCTATGAATCCCCATGCACTGTTTTTAGCCTCTTAATACACAGCCATCGATATAGATAATCACATCATCAGGAAGAGAGTACGCATGAATTAATTGCCGAATTTCTACTTCGGTAGTGCCTGCTGGTCACTCTCTATGTTCACGGCCCAATGTGATTATAACCCTACACAAGTCTGAATTTCTATTCCGCACCATGACCCACTCCTTGCCTCTTCCAATTTCTCAAGTGTGCACATTTCTCTGATGGTATCTTCTGCCTGAGCCATCCATGATCTTCCTCTTAGCAGCCTGTGGCTTTTGATTGCATCCAGGGAATCATGCAGGGGGTGTTCCTTGTCTGTAGCTACCTTGAGATATGAAATTTCCTGCAAAACCTTGAGTCTGTATGAAATGGTCGGCAACGCCAGGATGTATCGCATAAACACTATAGGGGTGTCCCTTGTACATCTCAAAATCACCCTCATGGCTTCATTCGGTTTGCGCTCTAGTTTCACTAGCTGACTCTTAGAGACAGTGAGCATTCCAATTTCTTTCTCTACCACTGAAATGATCAAATGCTGAAAAAGTGTGAATAGCAGTTTCTACTCCACGTCACTTGCTGTCATACACTTCGGTGCATTGAGCCTCTTCTGACACGTTTCAACCACTACTTCAACATCATCCAAAAGGACAGGCTTCTAACAAAAGTGATTCTCGTGTATTTTAGTCTGCTTTCTTTATTCACATTTCAATCATTTATTCTGAGGCTTGAGGGTGGGGGGGGGGGGGGGGGTGTGTTCAGCTTTAATAATCTTATTGTCCAGAGAGCACCATAAGGCAGATGCCTTTTCTGTGTTAATGACAGCATTTCTCTCCGTAAACGAATCCATCACTTTGTCTATTGTAGCCTGCAGCTGTTCGGCTATTTGATTTCTGTCCCTCCCCTGCCTGTATGCGAGAACATCATCTGCAAATGTTCGTGCTTCCATTTCCTGGTGCTTGGAGACTTACAATCTTGCTCGTATACACATTGAAAAGCACAGGTGAAATTGCCGACCCCTGTGGTAGTCCGGAGGCTATGATACATGGCTCAGCTGTCCATGTACGCAGCCAGTGCAGGAGTTACGTATAAGCTACACAAGCTATAGCTTGGGTCCCCCAAGAAAGTGGGGGACCCAAAAATATTGTCCGAGTGAGCAATTTGTCACTGACATAGAATATCTGGACTTATAAAGGGCCCCATATTTCAAATAGCATAGGGCCTTATCAAGTCTAAATCCGGCCCTGTACCCAGCCGGAGAACCACTCTACAATAATACAAGACAGCTGGAATCCAGGTCACCAACCAAGGACAGGCTCCTGTCTCCTTAGTTTAGTTTAGTTTAGTCGATGGATCAACATCACAGCACAGGGTGCAACCCATAAGTGCTCCGTTCTCCTCCTAACTCAAACCTGAGTCTGGAGAAACTCAGCTCAGTGCACGAACTCCGTAGCACCGGCGAGGATCCTGAAATACTTTGGGTAGATTTTTAACTCGAAATTTTGCCCGGGCAGCGCCGTTAGGCTACTCTTTTTCGATTTCCAACTGCCAAGGGATTTTTTTACGTGCGCAACAATTCACACGGGCGTCCGATCTCACTACCCAGAGACCAGGGGAATTTTATTACTAGAAGTCCACGTGAAAAAATCCCGGCATCACCGGAGCTTGAACCCGGGCCCTCCAGCACTCGAAGCGGACACCATACCTCCAGACCACGCATCTCCCCCAAATATCTCCTGTCTCCATTACAGCGTACATTAAAATATCATACCAGGCTGTTGTACGCGTCCTCGAGTACCTTTCCTCGGTGTCCTTGTTTTCGGCTATATCCTCTGGTCACTTCCTGCCGCTCCATTCTCTCCAGACTATGAGACTCAGTGAAAAATAAAATTTACATTGTAATACTTGTCTATTTAATTGTGTGCCATGTTTGGTCCACACCTCTTTTTTTTTTTGGCACTGAATGGGTTAATAATGCATAACATCAGGTGATGTTAATGGATTCAGTGCCAAACAAACAGTAGATTTGGACCAAACAAAAATGGATGGCGGAAAATGAGAAGTAGAGATGTGCCACAGTTATGACTTACAAGTTGTTAATAAGGTAGCAGACATGTTGTATTATTGTATTATACCGCACTGACAACATTTCGACGTTGTATAAGCCCTTAGCAGATATGGGATGGTACTTAATCAGTTAATTCTAGATGTTAAAGACTTGAACAGGTGAAACTTTCATGTCTACTTGTATCATGTAAGTGTCTGTTGAGGATCATGTGGATATGTCGCCCTAACTATAGCTGTTCCGATGCCGGAATGAGAGTCTATTCTCACTCGATTCGGCTTGTCGACTATTCTCTAGAGTTTCGCTCACGAAACCTCTTGTTTACTGCTAATTCCTATTCCCCCGTTACTCGCTTTATTGATTTTTAAAGGTTTTGTTTTACAAACAATTACAACATATGTACAAATGTACGCACCATGTAATACAAACAAAAATTAGCAAGAATGCGAGGACTTCTACGAAGACATCCATGACGTGCTAAATAAAATAGATAAGCAGGACAATATCATAGTTATGGGAGACTTCAATGCAAGACTAGGACACAACAGAGCGGACATAGAAAAAACATCTTGGAGCATTTGGAGACCACCATAATGAAAGAAATGATAACGGAAGCAGACTCATAGAGCTATACAGTCAACACGACCTCTATATAACAAACACATTCTATAAACATAAAGATTCGCAAGTATACACCTGGTATAAATGGAACGATCTAGATACTAAAATCCAAATTGATTTTATATTAACAAGAAATAACAGAAAGAGAAATGTATTAAATGCAAGGGCAGTGTCCAACTTAGATATAAACAAAGACCACAAAGCAGTCGTTGGCACAATAAGAACCATCAGTAGAAGAAAGCAAAGTCCAGGAAAATTCACGCCGTGCGAATCAGTAAACTTTAAACATCTCAAAGACGAGGCAGTGAGGGAAAATTATGAAAAAGAGCTAACTGACATCTTTGTAAACATACCTATAGAAAGAAAGACAGTGAAAGAAGAATGGGAGATGTTCAAATCAAGCATTTTAAATACTGAAAAGATAAAATGTGGAACCACGAAAAAAACGCAAAACACGGATAAAGAAAATAACAATTTGGTGGAATGCAGAAGTAAAGATAGCTGTAAAAGACAGAGAGGAAAAATATAAAAAGTGGTCGAAGAACGAATAGGAATCCGATTACATAGAATATAGAATAGCGAGAAGACATGTGAATAGAATAGTAAAGAGAGAAAAACATAAAGACTGGGAGGAGTATGGAGAAACTCTAAATAAAAACTACAAGGAGGCAACTAGAAACTTCTACAAAAAGATAAGTGCAATGAGAACCAGAGGAGAACCCTTTGACCCAATTGAAATAATTAACAGCGAAAATGGAGAACCAATAAGTGAACAAAAACAAATCCTAATAAGATGGAAACAGTACTTCGAACAACTTCTCAACATCCCATCAGATGTCACAGGAATTCAAGAAACCGACACAGATGCCACCGAAGAACTAGAACCAGACATACTGAAAGAAGAAATTATAGAAGCCATCAGATTAGCCCCATTGAACAAATCACCAGGACAAGATGAAATACCAAATGAACTAATTAAAGCAGCAAGAGAAGTAGGAACAGCATGGCTACATAGACTATTCAACCATGTTTGGGTAGAACAATAGATACCACGAGACTGGGGAAACGCCATAATTATCCCAGTTTGGAAAAAACAGGCAGCAAAAGAGACTGCACACAATACAGAGGCATTTCACTGTTGAGTCATACTGGGAAAATATTTTGCAAAATTCTTGAGAAAAGATTACGAACTACTTATAGAACCCAGCTAAGCGAAACACAACTTGGATTTAGGAAAAACAAAGGATGCACAGATGCCATTTTTGCTCTTAGACAACTTATAGAAAAATCAATCGAATTCAATGAAACACTCTACTTAGCCTTTGTCGACCAAGAAAAGGCATTTGATAGAGTAGATAGAAACAAGCTGTGGGAAATCCTTAAACAATATGGAGTGAGTACACATCTAACAAACCTATGTAGAAGCTTATACAACAACAGTGAATGCATAGTGAGAGCAACTGGAGGACACTCAGAACCCTTCACCATAAGATCCGGAGTACGACAAGGTTGTGTCCTGTCCCCTCTCTTGTTTCATAACATATATAGACAACATATGTAAAGAAACCAGCCAAACAGAGACCGCAAGAACACTGCATGACGAGAACACAGAAGAAGAACCATCTGCAAATCTAACCATTAGAGAACTCCTGTTTGCGGACGACCAATCACTAACAGCAATATCAGAAGCTGAATTACAAGACCACATGAATAGTCTAAACGAAATGTGTAGGGAACATAACATGAAAATTAGCACAAGTAAAACAGAGGTATTGACTATAACTAAAGAAGAAAAAGCAACAACGATTCACCTAAACGAACATCCCTTGAAACAAGTAAAGAGTTTCAAGTACCTAGGAAGTATAATATCATCAAATGGCAAATCAGAAGACGAGATCGAAAATAGATGCAATAAGGCAAACCAACTCATTGGACAAATGGCACCAATACTAAAGAACAAACATGTATCAATAACTACTAAGAAAGCACTTTACAACACAATCTTCCTACCAACTCTATGTTACCAATGCCAAACCTGGACAATGACAGAAAAAGAGAAAAGAAAAATCACAACAACAGAAATGAGATTCCTGAGAAGAATACTCAATGTATCAAGAAGAGATAAGATCAGAAATGAAGAAATCAGGACTAAAGTGGGGGTTATAGCTGCACTAGATTTTATTAGAAGGCAGCAATTCAAATGTTTTGGCCATGCAAGTAGATTACCAACTAACAGTATACCACAACAAGCAATGATGTACATACCAGAGGGAAGCAGAGGAAGAGGCCGACCACGTAAACGATGGATGCAGGGAATAACAGAGTCCGTGGGAATATCGATACATGAAGCCCATAATCGGGCACTCTCCCGCTGTTTGTACTTCACCTCGACACCGCAAGGTACAAGAGGAACATGATGAGATGAGATGAGATGAGATGGTCTTTTTACTTGTTTACGCCTTGCTATGGTCTGTTTCAGCGAAACCATCAAATAACTATGTTAACCCTTTGTTTTCTCTTTTTTTTTTTTTAATTCATGCTTAACTCTGTTTGGATCCCGGCATGAAGTATTTAGCATATTCTTCCTCATTCCCCCAGAATTTACAGCTATGTGTTAATACGTTCTATGGAACATTCAGGTATCCTTTATCTAATCTCCAATGATAGGGGGAATAAGATGTTCTAAATCGGGAAGATTAAACCGTTCAAAAAATGCTTGAAGAAGTTTGATGTTTCTGCCGAAATGTGCAAATATCGCAGCTCTGCTGTAAACAGGCACATCGCAATTACGTCTAAAACAACATTCCGGACGAACGCAGAAGAAGAAGATTTTCTTAATTTTATAAGAAGCAGTTTTTGTTTGTCCTAGATTCTGTCCTATTTTATTTGTATGGAGACCAACGAAAACGAGAAGTAAAATTGGTCCGCTTAGCAAAAACAGTGACAGAATGGATGCTGCGGCTAGAAAGAATGCGTCAGCACACAAACAACAAATAAACACTGATACAGCTTACATAATTAATATTAAAACTACTTAGTTGATAAACTTCAGTTGTCTGAATAGGCATAGAAATGAAGCAATCGTCGGGCATATAAAGCAAGCTGAGAGCCAAGATCTTCATTGATCAACTGACCGGAAGTACGTAAGAGAAATATATATATAAATATATAAAAGAATGGCGGCATATTCATATACTGTATGTCAATCTCACTATTAAAGACTTGAATTGGATGGACACACGAGGCAAAGAAAGGCAAGGGTACACAGAGGGGCGTGAATGGCAGACAAAGATTGTTTACAAATGTTACCGATGTAAATGAAATGGGTAAAATTGCGATGAAGTTGTGAAATAACAGAAGATAAAGAGGGTTGGGGCGATTAACTTTCACAAGTAAACAAGAAGAAAACGCAACAACAAAGTAAAGAAATTACAGTAGCAATACCAAGGAACAACAATAATAAGCAGAATGAAGCAAAACAGATGACATCCATCATTCACTAGCTGTATCTCTGCGAAAAATCATCAAATTAATGTGTTACCCATATACCTAAATACTTGGATTTCTTTACTAATTATCAATTACAAGCGCGGAAAATATGTGGAATGGCATAAAAGTGATAAGAACAAGGATTTCGTTTCTGAAGATCAGTTGACTGGCACCTTACTGTCTTGATAGACGATAATTTGTAAAGTGGCCTTATACCTCTCCGTAACACAAAGCCTGGGCTGAATTTACAGACCATGTGTTGCCCATGCAGCATGATCCCTCTCTCGGCCTGCCTAGTTTACAAGACAATCTGCAGAAGCTGACGGGCCAGCAAAGCTAATGCTCTAATTGTCCGCCTGTCGATGCTTCCATGCTACACCAATTGCTGACTAAGGCTTAGAGTCCTGGTCTGCCCTGCCATGACATTTAGTCCTTTAGGTTGCATTTCCTCGAACTAGGATAAGGCTTGTACCCGCCTAGTTACGCTCCTCCTGCCCAAAGTCCTTGTGTTTGGTGAGCGCCGCCCAACATTCGGCGCTAACAGGAAGCACGTAGTATCGTCTGCTGTCATACGGTAGCTCAGTCATATCTTCTTCTTCTTCTTTCGTTCGCCTGAAATAAACCTATAACTGCAATGTTGTCTCTTGTATGAATCCAACAGTCTTTTTTAGTTCATTCAGAGGTCCATAGAGTTTATCTTCCACTGTTGTCTCTCTAGGCCAGAAGGTTCGCCTGGATATGTTGTAGTTTGGGCAATCCTGGAGTATGTGCTCTGCTGTCTGCAACGCCAAACCACATGTGCACATGGCTGAGTCACCAATCTTGAATTTTGTATAGCATGTGGTTGCGTAATCTATTGTGTCCTGTTCTGAGGCGCAGAAGAATGACCTGTTCTGGTCTGTCCTATAACGTGGTAGTCGTCTTGAGTAAGGTTTGGTGGCCTTCTGACTGATTTGATCATTCTTTTTTTTTTTTTATATCTGACTAAGACCTGACTTTCAGAAAAAGATGTTACAAACATGGAATAGGTGTGGGAGGACATCGAAGTGATAAGATTAAGTATTTATTTACAGAATATCAGTTACAAACATGGAAAAGAAAACTATGTGGAAGGACATAGAATTGACTAGAATGAACTGAGTGGCTTTGTGTGAAGTATTTGCAGATGTTTGCAGGGACTTAGGCATATTTCTTTAAATTGTTAAGGACAAGAAAGTTTACCAATGTTTGGTTTAGACATATTTTTCTATCTCATCCACTGTGTTGTATTTACGTAAGTAAATAAAGTAAACATGTTCATAATCTGTCAACAATCTTGACTCTTCGGTGCGGTGTTATTTTTGTTTGGAGACGGCACTTTCTCCTAACTTTCAGAAATCAAATTGCCCAGTAAGTAATCTTACCCCTACTTCGTCCTTTTCACCATCATTATCATCATCGTCATGTGCCATTCCAATAAACGTGGGTGGTCACGTTTCACCATCTCACACGATCACCAAAGTCGTGGATCAACGCCATGTTCTTGTCTCGATCATGTGGCCATGCCATCCAGATATTTACTTCTCTGCCTTCACCTTGTTTTTATTTTTTCCCCACTCAGCCTTCCTCAGTTGTCACCAAGGTCTCTAGTTTATTTCTTCTCATAACGTGATAAAAATTCTATGGCTGTCTACGTCTAATTTATCCAATCAATTTACGGTTTTCATTTGCATCTTGTAGGCTTTGTTCATTTGTTGTTTTTTTTTCCCCTCCTGTTTATCTATCGTATTTATTGCATTCTCCTCAGAAATCACATTTCCAGTACCATAAGATGTTTTAAGACTAAGAAGGGCCTCAGACAAGGTTGTGGATTGTCTCCTCATTTGTTCTCATTGTACAGGGAGTATATAATGAGATCTACAGAAAATATGTCAGGGATCCTGGTTGGTGGACATTATATAAATAACTGACTTTATGCTGATGACACCGTCTTGATAACTATAATTCAGAAGGAACTACAGGAAATGATTAGATACAGTGGTTGGAGAAAGTAAACAAATGGGCCTTAGTCTGAATAATAGAAAGATAGAAGTCATGGCGATATCAAAGATAATGATTGTGCCTAAATATGCAATTTATAGCATAGGACGTTATTTTGGGGCAATTTAGATATCTAGGCACAAGGATAACACCAGATGGAAGATGCATCACTGAGATAAAGAACAGAATAGGACAAGCAAAAACTGCATTCTATCAAATTAAGAACGTTTTTTTTTTTTTTTTGCAATAACTCACTGTCCTTGAAAGTTAGAAAAAGAGTTCTTGCATGTTACATAGAACCATTTTAACATACGGCTGCGAGTCCTGGACACGAAGTAAACAAGCGGAAAAAAAAGCCATGGAAGCCTTGGAGGTGTGGTTTTATAGAAGTAATGCTGCAAATTAAGTAGACAGCCAAAATGAGCAATCAAGACGTTTTAAGGGAAGTTGAGTCGCAAAGACAATTTATCACAAACATCAGAAAGAGGCAGCCATAGTTTTTTTTTTTTTGGCCACGTTATGAGAAGCCAACAACTAGAACATGTGTGACAACCGGAAAGATATGCGGAAAGAGAGGTAGAGATAGACAGAGTGAGAAGATTCTTGACAGTCTTGTGTCATGGCACGGAAGGGAGTCAACACACTAATTGATCCATGGCGTCGGAGATCGTAATTTGTGGAGAGGTATGATCACCCACGCCAGCCGGCAATGGCACTGGAGGATGATGATGATCTGTAGGGAATTAGCGTACCATAAGTTTGAAAGCAAACACTCTCTTAATCTTTTGGGTACGTCAACTGCTGATTGAAGCAGTGCAGCGAATACATTATCTCACAACATATGGGGGGGGGGGGGGGGTAGTAAACGGTGCTTATTATAGTTATAACTGATACAGCCAACTTTTTGTCTGTTGCATGATTTTGCATAAATTAAAAAAATAATAATAATAAATATAATACCTGGGTACAATCTTCAACTGCTCCAACATCATAAGGGAAGAAATACAAACTAGAATCAACTCTGGAAATAAGATATACTATGCACTACAACATCTACTAAAATCAAAGGTGCTATCTCGTAACACCAAAATCACAATATACAAAACACTGATCAGACCAGTTGTGCTGTATGGCTCTGAAACCTGGAGTACAACGAAAGGAGACGAAGCCTTGTTACAAACTTTTGAGAACAAAATTTTAAGACGCATCTTTGGACCCGTTAGGGATACACAAAGTGGAGAGTGGAAAAGAAGAAGTAACAAAGACATTTATGATCTGTTTAAGTCCCCGCTAATCACTGGTATCATGAAGGCTAATAGACTACAATGGCTGGGGCATATAGAAAGAATGGAAGATAATAGGGAAACAAAACTCGCTTACACTCAGGAAATAAATGACCGTAGACCCCGAGGTAGACCAAGAAGACGGTGGAGAGATAATACATATACAGACCTACAAGCACTTGGAATCAACGACTGGCAAGAGAAGGTCCACCAGAGAGACGAATGGAGACGGATTGTATCTGCAGCAAAGAACCTCAATGGCTCGGAACGCTGAAGAAGAAGAAGAAGAAGAAGAAGAAGAAAGAAGAAGAAGAAGAAGAAGAAGAAGAAGAAGAAGAAGAAGAAGAAGAAGAAGAAGAAGAAGAAGAAGAAGAAGAAGAAGAAGAAGAAGAAGAAGAAGAAGAAGAAGAAGAAGAAGAAGAAGAAGAAGAAGAAGAAGAAGAAGAAGAAGAAGAAGAAGAAGAAGAAGAAGTATAAAAGATAGACAACATATTGACCAATAAAAATATGTCATTTGCAACGAGAAAAAGAGTGTTGAAGTGATACATAGAACCAGAAATTGTGTATGGATGTGAAGCATCGATAAAGTAAGACATGTCAACATGATGGAGATGCTTGCAGATCTACAAACTACAAATTAATGGGAAAGACCATAGACTTGTAAAAATCATAGATTAGAAACAACAAGCTATCATAAGGATAGAAAATGAAGTAGGTCAATATATCAGCCTATTAAGAGAGGTGTGAGACAGGGGTGTGTAATGTCTCTCAAATATTTTCAGAAATGTAGAAGATATGAAGGAAATCACCAATGGAGGAAGAAACTTCAATAACATTAGATATGCAGATGATACAGTATTGATTGCAGACAAATGAACAGGACCTGCAACAATTAGTAGATGCGGTTGTTGCACAAAGTGAACAACTGAGGCTAGAATTAAAGTGTAAGAAGACACAGATTATTGTCGTCATTAGGAAGAACGAAATGCCACATTATAATATACAAGTAAATGGAAATATCCTTAGGCAAGTGATTCAGTACAATTATCTCGGAACAGTCATAACATTAAATGGGGAATTTCTTGAAGATATTAGAACAAGAATAGTCACGGCGAAGGTAACCTTTTGCAAGATGGAAAACATACTGACCAATAAAAAGATGTCAATTGCTACGAGAAAAAGAGTGTTGAAGTGCTACATAGAAACTGAACTTTTGTATGGATGTGAAGCTTGGACAATGAGCAGTCAAGCTGGAAAATATTTGATGGCTGCTGAAATGTGGTTTCTGAGGAGAATACAAAGAATACCATGGACAGACAGAAAAACCATTGACGAAGTCCTACAAGAAAGAAATGAAAATCGTAAACTGATTAGAGAAATTAGACGTAGATAGTCAGCAGTTTTGGTCACGTTATGAGAAGAAATAAACAGGAGAACTTGGTGACAACTGGCAAGATTGAGGGGAAAAGAAAAAGAGGAAGGCAGAGAAGTAAATACCTGAATGGCTTCATCACGTAGCATGATCGAGACAGGAACACTGAGCTGATCCACAACTCTGGTGATCGACTGAGATGGCGAAACATGACCGCTCACGCTTACCGGTATGGCACATGATGATGATGATGATGATGATGATGATGATGATGATGATGATGATGATGATGATGATGATGATGATGATGATGATGATGATGATGATGATGAACTACTAGTAGTAGTAGTAGTAGTAGTAGTAGTAGTAGTAGTAGTAGTAGTAGTAGTAGTAGTAGTAGTAGTAGTAGTAGCAGTAGCAGCAGCAGCAGCAGCAGTAGCAGTAGCAGTAGCAGTAGTAGTCCTCTTTCAGGCCTGTAGGACTATAGAGTTGTGCCTCTTGGGAGGCACCTGTCAGGACCACTGGTGACTGTATAGTCCGATGCGAGAGTGACAATCTCTGTCACAGTTTTCGCATCTGTAAGACGAGACAAGTCACACAGTAAGTGACTGCATTTAATGCCTGTGCCTCCTATCCTCAGTTTCTTGGATCAGATTGCACTGAAAGAGCACCAGTCCGATTCGTACATCTCTTCTCCAGGAACATCTGTATGTTGCAACTCTTTTCCACGTGTCTGGGTCTATGCCAAGGGTTTTCATATCGTGTTTACTTACACACATCCCTGTATCGCATTTGGGGGTCTTCCGGTTGGCCTCTTCCCTGTGGCTAGTTCTCCGTATAGGAGATCTTTGGGAATACGTTCATCCTCCATTCGAGATAAATGGCCCGGCCACCGGATTCGTCTCTGCTTGAGGAGGGAGTGTGTCAGAGTCCTAACTACTAGCTCCGTCTAGCTCACTGGACTTGGACAGGCAAATTACAACATCTACGACACATCTACGAATAACACATGAATGCAATCGGAAACTGGCAGGAGCTATCTCCTGAACAATCATTTATTACAATATATTACAGGCTGACAACATGATCGCACTTCACGCTCAAACAATCGTTCACCACCAAACAGCCACGCGCTAGCTCACAATGGCGATCTTTACACTGTCGCCCGCATGATCATTCACAATCACAACTTCACATCATCCCGCACATATCACAGTTAGTACATTCCTCGAATATCAATACACAACGTTCATCTCCATCTATCCGTCACAAACACTATCGTTCTATCGCTCTCTAGATCTCCACACGTCCGTCTCTATTCGCTGCCTCACACACACTGACTCTCTCCTCGTTGACCTTCCCACATCACGTGGCTCTGTTCACGGGATTCTTGCCTGACCGTCCACTAGCCAAGCCGTGGTGTCTCTTACTGCCCTTTACCTCAGCCATGCTTACACTGACTCTCGCTTACATACCGGCACTTACATTCTTCCTTACATATAAGTCCCTGACACTCTCCCCCCGCACAACCAATGTGGCACTTTCTCTTAGAAATGTGACACATTCTGTTGTTGTTACTCTTGGTACATCTTTCTAACCTTGTCAGGGGATTATATGATCATAAGTATACGCTTGCGTCCCTTTTTGCTCTGATCTTTTCCGAGATTAACTTCGAATATTGTTCTCTCTTTTTCAGTATTGAGGTTTCTCTCAGGGTTTTGTCGTGGTCTGACAAATGTTCTGGTTGGGTCTACTTGTCATACCTCGTTATATTATTCAACCACCACTCCGTGACATTACATTCTGTTCATGTTTCTCAATCGATTGTCTGTGCATTATCATCTCATAGTTCTTGTGGATATGCTGGTTTAAGGATTCTCCATTGGTTTACGCCTCCAATAAGGCTACAACTTCCTCTTACAGCATTCTTAAATTTTCTCTCTATTCAGACGTGGTTCCCCTCGTCTCTATTTAATGCACACTACTCGATTCTTTATGAGCACGCTATGTCAATGTTGTGGTCTTGGTTCGAATATACTTCATGTATGTTATAGTCCCCCTTACCTCATCTTATGTCAAACCGTGAGTTGTTTCCCTTTTTGGGTACACCTCGTTTACTGTTATGGAGAGTTCTTATTAATCTCTTTGGTTGGCATCACCCTGTTGGTATGTTCCTGCTTGTTACCATCTTATGATGTTATTTCTGTACCACTATTGCTAAGCGTCATTCGTCGGGCTATCCACCATACGCGAAGGCAAGTTTGGTAACATTCGCGCATTGGGATTGCCAGGCGTTGATTCTCAGCATTACAGCTTATTCTATTCACCACTATAGTTACGCTCATATGTACATATCACATTATAACAATACAACCTAATATAATAATAAAATTAGACATTGGATGTCATACAGTTAATACATATACAATAAAATGTTCATCGTCGCTGCCTTTATGCACATATAGGATACTGTTCTTGTCCTGTGAAAGTTATGCACACGTAATTAAATCACTCATGTTCAATGTTCATTTCCGTGCTGGAATCTTTGGCATGTCTTCTGTATATCATGATATTGTCTTTCCTTCTGTATAGTGATTAACACTTTCTACCCAGTTTGGACAATTTGTAAGTCTGTTCTGTAAATTTGCTGGAATTCACACGTATAAAATAAGAATTAATTAAAGTTCGGTGGCCTTAATTTTGAGTGTGGCCAAGATGCGTCTGTCTGTGACTGTCTTTGCCATAGTTTGTAGGTTGGCATCTGGTTCATTAAACTGATCACCGGAAATGAGTGTCTGTACTTGTAAAGTTCCTGTCGTTGTTAGTCGATTTCAAAAGGTAGATTCTGTAGATACTCGTTTGAAAACAAAGTCAATATGGGTATATCTTACTGTTTGATACCTGAAATCACATGTTGAGTCTTACTGTTCTGTTGATGACAATTTTCACGTTGAAGGAATGTTTATGTTGGTCCGTACAATGGAGTGTGCTAGTATCATAGCGCTGGAGTTGTACAGCAGACAAGGCAACTCTGGAGTTACTGGATCTAAGGATATAAAGTGGGTTACGGTTAAAATTTTCCGAAGGGTGGGGATTTTCAAATTTCATGTTGAGATCATTTTGAGTGCTATCTCCAAACCTGCACTCGTACATGTGTGTATACAATCAATAGTTCAAATAATAATAATATACCATGTATAGTTTTGAAATGTAATCGTGCATGTTTGTATGCTTTTCTGCAATTTGTGTATGTTTTCCAAAATATGTAGGGGTATTTGTTGCTGATTTTTGTCAGTATTCCACCGACTGATGATTTACATTGTTCAGCATAAGTATGTGTCTGAGTTGATTTGACATAGAGTTTATCAGTGGTAACAACAAACTTTGGTTCAACAGCAATGATATAAGTAACAAAGTTAGCTGGTTTGTCATGAGTAATATCATCTGTGTTGCGTCATGATGATGTGTGAATAAAATTGTCTGTAAAGACATCTGTTTGTATTTACAATGAGTAGTGCGAGTTAATAACCATCCACTGTGTGCACTTGGGCATGTGTGTAGTTAACAGAGGTATAGCATGTACCATGATGTTTTTGTGATCTTTTCTCTCCCTTGTTAAATGCTTGTTATCTGTACCTTCTTTTCTTTGATGATACACACCAGTTTCTGTTTTTTTCTTGTTGTGAAATGGTAATCAAGTTGGTATGGTGTGGTACTTTGGTCGTGTTCATCATGTTGTTGTATGATGAGTGGTGTAGTTAGGCAGTGCTTTGTTGTGGTGTTAACTTTTTGCCCTGTATGAGTTTTGGACTCTGTGTAGTCTGTCACATTTAATACATTCCAATTAATAAATCACAGCATGGATTGTCTAATAAAGCACAAGTTTACTCTGCCTGATAGGAAAGGTGATTTTATATTGGCCCATGCCATGGGATATTTCTCTACTGTCCCTGAAACAGTTCTGCAATAGATGTACTCATCTAGGTAGTCTTTAGGATCAGCTAGGGTCTTCCGAAGACCGATAAGACAGGACCCTGTGTCGCGTACACATGTGCATACTGTGTCATTGATGTATCCTTCATGGAACGTTAGTTTTCCTAACGACAGTCTTGAGGTTTTGTTCATTTCCTCACTTTCTTGTTGAGTATTACCCTCTTTTAATAAGGAAGGAGGTAGAGTGATGTTAACAACATTATTAAAATATGGTACAAAGTCTGATGGGTAAAACTCAGTCTGTTCTGAATTTGCCGTGTTTGGTCTTGTTTTCGTCTCTGTGGTGTTTACTTTTTCTAAGTTCTTTGCTGGAATGTCTGTTGTAATGTTTATGGCTGCATTTGCTTTTGCTTTCTGTATTCTTTTTACACCTTCACATTCAAAACGTCTATGACCATACGCGAGGCAAAAATGACATTTTGTTCTATATTTCCTTTGATTTACCTTCCCCAGTTTTTGTGCTATAATAGTATTTAGGTATTCTTGATAAGTGGGATTTTTATCGCATATTCCATTTTCTGTATGTGGAGTGCTACAATGTTTGCATAGTACTGGTTTTGTTTTCTGTGGTTTGTTTTGACAATCTGTGGCTGCAGATGCCGTTGCTTTCACAGTATTCTTTTGTTGAGTGTTCTTAACCAGGTTCAAACTTTGGTTATAATATTCGCGGCATTTTTCTAGTAAGTTTTTGATAGGTTCTGTTTTGTGTTCTTCTAAATAATTTCCGCATTCGGCTGGTAGTGTTGCTTTTAGTTTTTCTATTAGCAAGAAATTTATTACTCCTTGATTGTTGTCTGAATGTTTAATTACCAATATTACTTTTCTGAAAGATTCTTCTAATTCACTTATATACTGGGTGAATGACTTGTCTGTGGTTGGTTTCAAATTTTGTACTTCTCCTTTTAGCGTCTCGAAAGAGGTTAGGTAGTGTGTTAATATCTTTGTTTTATAATATTCATAGTCATTACTTGACAAATCTGGTATGATCTCCGATCGTTTCCTACCTTTTAGTGGTACGTGTGCTGTGTACCATACACTCCAATAATCTTTTGGGATTTTGTAGTCTTGCATTTTCTTTTCAAAATTCTGTGTCCACACCCGTATTAAGTCATGATTTATCTTACACTTTGCTATGTCTTGTGCCCGTGTACTATCGAAAGCCTCACAAAACCTACTGTAAAGTTTTGTGCCCCAGAAGTATGATAGATCTTGGAGGTGTTCATCATCTGAACTCATTTTCTGTTAATTAATATTTACCTTTACCAATGATGATGTTTACACAAGAAAATCAAGGAATGCAGATTTGGGTAATTAGCAATCAAAATTAATCAACTTATCTTTATCTGCTGACTCCTCGAACGCTTGATGTACAGGAACGTGATTCTCGTGTTGGTTACCGCTGACCTGTTCTGGTTACGTCGGTCGTTTTGTAGAATTGAAACCTGCTGTGGAAAGAAATAACGTTATTTTCGTTCTGATTTTGTTAACAAATCTCCGATTTATACAAAATTATGAATTGATCTTCTTCTTTTCAAAAGTAGCGTTCTTTTATGCCATTTACATGGGAATGTGGTTCATGTGTACTTCTGACACCATTATACCTGTCAGTGTCCTAACTACTAGCTCCGTCTAGCTCACTGGACTTGGACAGGCAAATTACAACATCTACGACACATCTACGAATAACACATGAATGCAATCGGAAACTGGCAGGAGCTATCTCCTGAACAATCATTTATTACAATATATTACAGGCTGACAACATGATCGCACTTCACGCTCAAACAATAGTTCACCACCAAACAGCCACGCGCTAGCTCACAATGGCGATCTTTACACTGTCGCCCGTATGATCATTCACAATCACAACTTCACATCATCCCGCACATATCACAGTTAGTACATTCCTCGAATATCAATACACAACGTTCATCTCCATCTATCCGTCACAAACACTATCGTTCTATCGTTCTATCGCTCTCTAGATCTCCACACGTCCGTCTCTATTCGCTGCCTCACACACACTGACTCTCTCCTCGTTGACCTTCCCACATCACGTGGCTCTGTTCACGGGCTTCTTGCCTGACCGTCCACTAGCCAAGCCGTGGTGTCTCTTACTGCCCTTTACCTCAGCCATGCTTACACTGACTCTCGCTTACATACCGGCACTTACATTCTTCCTGACATATAAGTCCCTGACAGAGTGCACTGTGGTAATATCCGCTCTTTCAAGCACGTGTTTGTTTGTTATATGGTCTTTCCAAGATATGCCCAGGATATGTCTCAGACATCTCATGTGGAATGAATTCAACTTTCTTTCCTGTCGTGAGCGCAAAGTACAGGATTCAGAGCCACAGAGTAGTGTGCTAACCACACAAGCGTTATATACTGGAGCTTTTGTACCCTCTGTTAGTTTATTATTCTCCCAAACTCGTCAAACCTGACACATTGCAATGGCGGCAGCGACTCGCTGCAGAAACAAGTGTACTTCGACGCATGACGAACTAGACTTGGTCGTGCGTCGAAGTACAATAATTGTTCCTGCAGCGAGGAAGCTGCCACCATTTGGAGGTGACAGGTTCGAATCCCGGTCGGTAACTATAGCTTTCAAATGTTATGTTGTCTAGTGCGTCCTCTAGACTCTACTTCCTTCTTCTCCTTCTGTGAGCGCCAAACAATACTATGTGTGTTTATTTATGTAACTGTCTCAGTGGCGTCAGCGGGATCCCCAATTGATTTCCCGTGTTATAAGCCGTTGCATGCGTTGTCAAGGCTCAGGGGAACTAATGCTAATAAAACTATTCTGTTATGTTGAGAGCAATGTCCCTTGTCTGGTCCTCCAGCCGACAACTCAGTCAGTATCTGTCAGTACAACACAATCTTTCTTCTAATGTATATTTATTCATGGCCATCCAGCGAGCATAGGAGTGCTGACATATTAACAGATTATATACACATCTCGACTGCTTTTAGCAACAGTAAGGCACTGCTTTGTTGGCTCAGAATGTATTTATTTTCATATATGACTTGACGGCTGTTTGAGTTTGAAATTGAAGTTACTAGTATACTTAGTTACTTAACTTCTTTGAATTTGAACTTTCAGAGCCCTACTCTGTTTTTGTTTTTGGATAATTTTAGAAACTATTTCAAATAGTATTTGTTATTAAGATTAACTTTTAAGTGATCTTATCATATCTAGAGTTTGGAATGAGGGAATTAGAAGACGACTATATCTGCAACCAGTTGTTGGTCCATCAAGAATGATGATCATTCATTTTATCCATTGGGGTTGATGAAGGTATGGAGCCGTGATTTCTAATATGGCTGATAATAGTGATAAGGCCTACTTTGGCTCGAAATGTTCTTTGACAATGTGGGCAAAGAATGCTTGACTTTACAGGAGGAGGATCTCCTGCAGTGGTTTTTCTGTACAGCCTTTTCTTCACTTCTCTTGCAGTCCTGGTTGCTTGACGAGTGATTTCACCCTTGCGTAATGATGTAAGCCACAAATCTTGGTCTTTGGCAGCAGTCTCCTAGGTATCATGAATTCCAAAAGTGCAAAATCTTGCAGTGAGATTTTCAGATCTTGGAGCATTAGCCAGACTGGATATCATCCACCATGGAGAGTCATGGTGATCCTTGGAGCATTAGCTAGACTGGATAATATCCACCATGGAGAGGCATGCTGATCCTTGGAAAATAAGCAGGCTGGATAACAGCGCTGGGTAGGACACCCGAGAAAGTCTCTTTTTTATAAACTGCAGCTAATGACATAGAAAGAAACCAAAAAAAAAAACAACAACACAGCCAATGACATAGAGAGAAACCAAAAAAAAAAAAAACACAGCTAATGCTTGCTGCTTGCTTGCTTGTGTTCGTTGGCTTGAGCTCCAGCGCGAAGTCCTGTATGTCGGATGAAGGCATCCTGTTGTCCAACATCAGTGTGATGTCATACAGGACCTGAGGTTTGCGTGAGTATCCGTTGTCCCATGGCTGGCTTATTGGTGTGCAGACTGGTGGTTCCTCGCCGTACAGGCAGACACTCTCCGACTTCGGAGGAATCGGCGATCCTACTGACTTTAGCCAGGACCCCGAAGGGACCTGTTGCCCAGGACGCTCGACGAGGACGCGTCAATAGGTCTTGGCCAGTATATAACCTGCCCTGGTGCCTTGGAAACACCTCTGCGTCCCAACACAGCTAATGAAATGAAGAGAAACCAAAACACGACACAGCCAAAGAAATAGAGAGAAACCAAAACACAACGCAGCCAATAAAATAGAGAGAAACCAAAAAGTAGACAGAGAAGAGAATTAGAGATAGAGGTGAATCATATGGGGAAGACTTGGAGGGAGGTGAAAGAGAAAGCAATGGATAGGATGACTGGGTGTGAGTTGCTTGAGGGTCCAAGTTCTATTACAGGATCAAGAGCAGTACAAGAGAAGTTACAACCTAATCCATGCTGAAATAGATGCCAAACAAACCTTGATAATTGAAGCAGAAATATTACACCAGGCCATTTGCTGTCCTAGATGTCTGGTACCTATTTTTTAGGCTGGGCTGACCCCTCTGTTATACTGACCACAGAAAAAATACATTTATGACCACTATTGCAGACAGAACCCAGAACCACTGTTGCAACACACAAGTGTACTAACTGTTATGCCACACAAACTCCCATCTGCTGCTACCAATTATGTCTTCAGTCAAACATTGATCATCCCAAAAAAATCCAATTTTGAGAAAAGATGTTTTGGGCCCCATTCAACCATCATGTTTTCAGTCGATTATAATTGGGGCCCTTATAATGAATGAGGGTAAGTCAATAAGTAAGTCACAAATGGGTGTAGAAAAATAACTAAATACGATAACAACTTGAAACCAGTTTATTTGTATACAGACATTGTCCCTTTATTTCTTAACATAAATTCCACCAACATTGACGCACTTATTCCATAGTTTTATCAATTTTCCCAAACTGACTGCATAAATCTGCATGCCCTGTTTTCATTTACCTGCCATCCCACAAACAAAACTGTGTGACTTACTTATTAACTCGCCCTCGTAACTTTTTCTACCCAACTATGCACCGCTTTACTGGAAATTGCCAGGGGCTAAGTCCACTGAAAACCCACCTTGGCAGGAGACATTTCGCGAATGACGCCGAAGTTGAATGTGAAGTGAAAACGTGGTTTAGAAAACAGAGCATACAGTTCTACACAATGGGTTTGGGAGAACTGATAAAATGATGGGATAAGTGCATCAATGTTGGTGGAAATAAAGGGACAATGTATGTATACAAATAAACTAGTTTCAAGTTGTTATCATATTTAGTTATTTTTCTACACCAATTTGTGACTTACTTATTGACTTACCTTCATATCTACTTCTGCTTGCTTAGATAGGGCTGTGATGTCGCTTCCTGGAGTCAGTGTTTTCTGTCTGTTGCTAGTTTTAACCTTGGTGTTGTTTCACATGTCTGATCAGAGTCGCACACTTGTAAGGCCTGGTGTAGTTGCGTTCCCGCCCTGTGTTATTTCCTTCAGGGAGTCTTTTACCAGTTGTCGTTCCTCCTGAGATTCCATCTGTTTCCCCATCTTGGTCTGTCTTCAAATCTTCTTGATCTTCTCTGGTACCTTGTGTCGTGGACGGCTTGATTGTTTGATCTTAGTGGTGAGTAATCGCTTCTCCTGGCCACGTCAGTCTTGAACGCTTTCGTTTTGATTTTCTTCCTCCTCTTCTACCTCTTCTTCTGTTGCTTCCTCTTCTGTCTGAGACTTGACATCTTCTGTTTCTGATATTTCTGTCTTTGTCTTGAGCCATTATATACTTTCTCTTTCTTCTTGAATATTTTTCATTCTCCTCCATCTCGGCCTTTATTGCAGCCATTCGAGCTTCTTCAATCTCAGTTCAATCTTCTGCTGTATGAGCTTCAGTTCGTCCGGGATGTGCTATTTTCAGTTCTGAACTATCTATTTTTCTCCTTCCGTTTATCCCGTATTAGAGCATAAGCCCTCAACCAACTCAGACCAAGCCATCCCATATCTTTTCCTGTCTCCTGCCAAATTTTTCAGGTGCCAGTTTTTGAGATTTTCCTGAATTTAAAGAAGTAAGTCTGTGATCCAGACTCCTTGGGGCTGTCTCCACATCCACTAATTATCTTATAGAAGAGCATCCTTTTCTCTTGGTTAGTTGAGTTATTCCTTTTTCTTATCTTTAGACCTGTTGACTTATTTGAATTTTGTAGTTAAAGTTGTTTTTGTTTTACGGGATGGGGCAACCAGCCCCAGGACCAACCCTCTTGGCCTCTTTAATCACCTCTTATGGCATGCATGGAAAAGGGTTACTTATCTGCTTTCCTTAGGGGGCCCCCAGTAACACATTGGCAGCTGACCCCTGCACTGTGAATATTACCTCCCTCTTCTCTTCTAACTCTATCTCACCCCTCCACTGCCTTTTCCCCTATAAAAATAAGAATTACATTGATGGTTTATTTTCCATTCTTCATCCAACTAGATTGTATTGCTTGTATTTAGTCATTGTTTGTGTAGAGTTCTTGTCATACCAGTAATCTCAATGTTGATTTCAGACAATTATGTGTCGCCATGGTTTTAGCAGCTTATAAATTATTTGTTGTCACAGTTTTAGATGTATTTCAATTATGTGTTGTAATGGTTTCAGCAGTAACATGGCACATTCCGTTCGAGGCGCAGCTCGAGGTCGTGGGGGTCAAACTGGCTTCGGACAGCAGCCATCAGAGCATCCATCAAACACCGTTCATCCGTCAATACTGAAGCAGGCCCGTAGAACTGGAATCCTGAACCTTTGCCAGAGAGGACTTTCTGTAGGTTAGTGATGGGTTATCTTTGTTTTGTATCATCTTTTCCACGGATAGACAGAAAAAACCAATGACCAAGTCCTACAAGAAACAAATGGTAACCGTAAACCGATCAGAGAAATCAGACATTGACAGTCAAATTTATTTTGCCACGTTATGAGCAGAAATAGATTGGAGAACTGGCAAGGTTGCAGGGAAAAGAACAAGGGGAAGGCAGAGAAGTAAATACCTGGATGGCTTGGCCATGTGGTATGGTCGATACGAGAACACAGAGCTGATCCATGACTGGTTATCATGTGAGATTACGAAACATGACCGTCCATGCTTATCAGCATGGCACATGATGATGATGATGGTCTTGTCTTATTAGCATTTGTGGCTTAGAGTTTGGAGGGGGATGTGTTAAACATGTGATCATTTCTGGAACTGTAAAGTTTGTGCGTTTTGCGACGCTCTCAGAAAAAAAAAACAGAATAAGCTTCTTTCCAGGCTACATTTTACACGTGACAACCCACCTACAGGAGAATAAAAGTCTTAAAAGTCGAGAGGTTTGACTTTGTTGCACCAGGTTTGGTTTTGTCCCATACGGCTTGGTCTCTTTCCACAGGGAGGCCTGCCGAAAGCGTAGCAAATAGCATGAACTCCATAGCTCCAGTGATGGCCCCCAGGGGTTTCAGAGAAAAATACACTCATCAATCGAAAGACGTAGTCTGGAATCAAACCCACAACCTTTGGAGCGTGAGGCAGACTGCTTGACCACTTCACCACGGAGACTCCCGCCACAAGAGAATATTGTTAGCGTGCATGATTGTGGCACACACATTTGGTGTTCTCGCCGATACTAATGTGTTTGTGCGCTGTGCTGAGATCCCTCTGGTGTGATCTATAAGAGAAAAAAGAGCATTCATGGAGATGATGGAAGTGTTTCTTGACAAAACCAAACATGATAGCGACGTCTCCATAGTTGGTCAGAGAGGTCCCCCATCATATCCGGTTGTTTATTCTTGTAGAGACATCCATTCAGGCACAGATAACTGCTTCTTCTTCATTCCTATTTTAAGTGGAGTGCGTTACTCTTAGTTATGTACCTCTAAGGATTTTTGGAGATCACAAAACGTGCAAAAGTATGATCATCCACGCCAGTTGGCAAGGTACTTGATTATTTATATGTTAAATGGTTTCATATTTCTGTCTTGCACAGTTGACTGCTTAGTTCTGTGACGGTCTGTTTGATTCTATGACATGTCTGTCTCACTCAGGTGACTGTCTTTTTAGTTATATGACTGTCTTCTTAGTTCTATGACTGTCTGCTTAGTTCTGCTTTGCTCCAATGACTCTGCCTTGCATCAGTGACTCTGTCTTGCATCAGTGACTCTGCCTTGCATCAGTGACTCTGCCTTGCATCAGTGACTCTACCTTCCCAGGTGACTCTGCCTTGCCCCAGTGACTCTGCTTTGTTGCAATGACTCTGCCTTGCTCCAGTGACTCTGCTTTGCTGCAATGGCTATGCCTTTTTCCAGTGACTCTGCTTTGTTGCAATGACTCTGCCTTGCTCCAGTGACTCTGCTTTCCTGCAATGGCTATGCCTTTTTCCAGTGACTCTGCTTTGTTGCAATGACTCTGCCTTGCTCCAGTGACTCTGCTTTCCTGCAATGGCTATGCCTTTTTCCAGTGACTCTGCTTTGTTGCAATGACTCTGCCTTGCTTCAGTGACTCTGCTTTGCTGCAATGGCTATGCCTTTTTCCAGTGACTCTGCTTTGTTGCAATGACTCTGTCTTGCTCCAGTGACTCTGCTTTGCTGCAATGACTCTGCCATGCTCCAGTGACTCTGGTTTATTGCAATGACTCTGCCATGCTCCAGTGACTCTGGTTTATTGCAATGACTCTGCCATGCTCCAGTGACTCTGGTTTATTGCAATGACTCTGCCATGCTCCAGTGACTCTGGTTTATTGCAATGACTCTGCCATGCTCCAGTGACTCTGGTTTATTGCAATGACTCTGCCATGCTCCAGTGACTCTGGTTTATTGCAATGACTCTGCCATGCTCCAGTGACTCTGGTTTATGGCAATGACTCTGCCATGCTCCAGTGACTCTGGTTTATTGCAATGACTCTGCCATGCTCCAGTGACTCTGGTTTATTGCAATGACTCTGCCATGCTCCAGTGACTCTGGTTTATTGCAATGACTCTGCCATGCTCCAGTGACTCTGCCTTGCTTCAGCAACTCTCGCTCCAGTGACTCTGCCTTGCTACAGTGACTCTGCCTTGCTACAGTGACTCTGCCTTGCTTCAGCAACTCTCGCTACAGTGACTCTGCCTTGCTACAGTGACTCTGCCCTGCTACAGTGACTCTGCCTTGCTGCAGTGACTCTGCCTTGCTCCAGTGACTCTGATTCCAATGACTCTGCTTTGTACCGTGACTCTTCTTTGTACCATGACTCTTCTTTGTACCGTGACTCTGCTTTGTACCGTGACTCTTCTTTGTACCGTGACACTGCTTTGTACTGAGACTCTGCTTGGCTCCATTGTCTCAGCTTTGCTCCATGACTCTGCCTTGTTCCAGTGACTCGGCTTTGTTGCAATGACTCTGTCTTGTTGCAATGACTCTGCCTTGCTGTAATGATTCTGCTTAACTCCAGTGACTAATTGCTTAGTTCCAGAGACTGTGTGGACAGTTCAGGAAGATGTGCCAGAGGACGCAAAGGGTGTCTCCATGGACAACACAGATGACAAATGGTGGGACACTGTGGCCTTGACCAAACTGATCCTGGCCTCAAACCGGCTGTCCTCTCTGGGGGAAGGTCTCCGAAACCTGGCAGCTTTGACTGTGTTGGATGTAAGTGGTTTGTTGTATGTGTGGTTGCTGTGTGTTGTGTGTATATTTTATAGTAAGACTGTTGGATGTAAGTGGTTTGTTGTATGTGTGGTTGCTGTGTGTTGTGTGTGTTTTGTTGTGTAGTAAGACTGTGTTGGATGTAAGTGGTTTGTTGTATGTGTGGTTTGTTGTATGTGTGGTTGCTGTGTGTTGTGTTTGTTATGTTGTGTAGTAAGACTGTGTTGGATGTAAGTGGTTTGAGTTTGTGTGGTTTGTTGTATGTGTGATTTGTTGTATGTGTGGTTTGTTGTATGTATGGTTGCTGTGTGTTGTGTTTGTTATGTTGTGTAGTAAGACTGTGTGGATGTAAGTGGTGTGTTGTATGTGTGGTTTGTTGTATGTGTGGTTGCTGTGTGTTGTGTTTGTTATGTTGTGTAGTAAGACTGTGTTGGATGTAAGTGGTTTGTTGTATGTGTGGTTTGTTGTATGTGTGGTTGCTGTGTGTTGTTTTTGTTATGTTTTGTAGTAAGACTGTGTTGGATGTAAGTGGTTTGTTGTATGTGTGGTTTGTTGTGTTTGTTAGGTTGTTTAGTAAGACTTGGATGTAAGTGGTTTGTTGTATGTGTGGTTGCTGTGTATTGTGTTTGTTATGTTGTATAGTAAGACTGTTGGATGTAAGTGGTTTGTTGTATGTATGGTTGCTGTGTATTGTGTTTGTTATGTTGTATAGTAAGACTGTTGGATGTAAGTGGTTTGTTGTATGTGTGGTGTGTAGTATGTGTGGTTGCTGTGTTGTGTTTGTTATGTTGTGTAGTAAGACTGTGTTGGATGTAAGTGGTTTGTTGTATGTGTGGTTGCTGTGTGTTGTGTGTGTTTTGTTGTGTAGTCAGACTGTGTTGGATGTAAGTGGTTTGTTGTATGTGTGGTTTGTTGTATGTGTGGTTTGTTGTATGTGTGGTTGCTGTGTGTTGTGTTTGTTATGTTGTGTAGTAAGACTGTGTGGATGTAAGTGGTTTGTTGTATGTGTGGTTGCTGTGTGTTGTGTTTGTTATGTTGTGTAGTAAGACTGTGTTGGATGAAAGTGGTTTGTTGTATGTGTGGTTTGTTGTATGTGTGGTTTGTTGTATGTGTGGTTGCTGTGTGTTGTTTTTGTTATGTTGTGTATTAAGACTGTGTTGGATGTAAGTGGTTTGTTGTATGTGTGGTTTGTTGTATGTGTGGTTTGTTGTATGTGTGGTTTGTTGTATGTGTGGTTTGTTGTGTTAGTTAGGTTGTTTAGTAAGACTTGGATGTAAGTGGTTTGTTAAATGTGTGTTTACTGTGTGTTGTGTTTGTTATGTTCTGTATTAAGACTGTTTTGGATGTAAGTGGTTTGTTGTATGTGTGGTTGCTGTGTATTGTGTTTGTTATGTTATATAGTAAGACTGTTGGATGTAAGTGGTTTCTTCTTCTTCTTCTTCGTTCATCCGGAATTTTTTTTCGGACATGATTGTGTTGTGCCTGTTTACAGCAGAGCTGCGTTCTTGCGCCGTTAGGCCGACACATCCGACTTCTGCGGGCATTTGTTGACCGGGTTAACCTTCCCGGGGGTTTCTTAGGACATTAGACTCTCACTGTTGTGGTGTTATCTCCCATCCCAGCTGGCCCATATAGAACAGCCAAAGGCATCCTGGTCGGCCCTCAATGGAAGGCAGGGGCAGACCATGGGCATTCCCCACCATCCAAGGAGGCTTCCATAATTGCAGAGCCATCACACACCGCTCTGGTACTGGGCTCACCCAAGGAATCGTCACGTCCTGCACATGGCTGCTTAGCCTCACTTCCGTATATTGGGCCTTCCGTTCACCATAGGCTGTTCTTCCAGAAGCCAGAAGAATGCAGTTTGCAGATGACATCCACACAGTGAGCTTTCGATTCGGACTTTCCACGTAATGGATTTGCTATCCAAGCAATATTCCATTTTGTGCCACTAGGACACTTTTTCCACCTTTTTTGAAGCCCACACAGTGAGCTTTCGATTCAGACTTTCCACGTAATGGATTTGCTATCCAAGCAATATTCCATTTCATGTCTCTGGGGAGGCTTGTGTAACCGACATGCCTGTGGTATGAAGTGTGGCAGTCTAAATACTTCTTCATGTACATTTAAATGTCAACCTGAATACAGTTAAAGTAAGCTGCAGTCGACTTGAGCTTGTTGATATCTCCATAGAGCTTGTCCTCAAATGAAGCAGGTGTGGGCCAAAATATCTTTCTCTGTTCTGCATATATTGGGCACTCTTGCAGCAAATGTTTAGCTGTCATTTTACCAGTTCCACAATTACATTCATCTGTATCTCCTATCTTTAGTTTGTTGAACAAGTGGTATTTCAACCTGTTGTGTCCTGTGCAGAGTCTGAAGATTGCTACTTGTTCTCTTCGGTCGAGTTTGTAATATGCATCATCCTTCTGGTGGGCTGGATGCTCTGATTGCCATTTGGTTCTATAAGTGCTTTTTATCAACCTCTTTGCCTCATTATAGGTTATGTCTATGTCAGGCTGTGGTAGTCGTCCGCCCTCTTTTACCAGTCTGTCAGCCTCTTCATTTCCAGGTATACTGCAATGTGATGGGATCCACTGTATTACAACTTTTTTGGATTTCTGGCATAGACCATGGAGTGCTGCTCTTAGGTCAGCTATTTCTGTGCTGTTATTGCTCTTCAGTATTGAGACAGCTGACTTTGCATCTGTAAAGATAGCTATTTGCGTCTCTTTATTTTCCTCCATTAAGAGCATTTCTGCTGCAGTTTTCAGAGCCTCTACCTCCGCTTTGAAGTTACTTGAAAACTTTCCAGTTGCCACTGAATGTGTTTTTTTCACTCCATTTTTTAAATTTAGGAGAATCCCTCCTCCTCCATTCTCTACTGAATTTTTGGCTGATCCATCTGTATATGCATGGGTCCAATTGCTGCTTGGGTAATGTTCTTTTATGTATTTTAGGGTTATTTCTCTTCTTTCGGTTTCATGCTGAGTGTTCTTTTTCTCAATACCAGGAATGTTTTCTATCATCTCAGGCAGTTGCTGCTGTCTCCAAGCTGGGAACTTGTCTGCATTGTAAATGGGTTTGACTGTTGATATGTTAAGTATGGGATCTGCCCTAATCTTTCGTTTTGCAGTTTCTACAAAGTTGCTACGCTTCAGTCTTCCCTTTCCAAAACCACTAAACCTTTTATACATAGGGTGGTCTGTCAATCTTCTAAATTTTTCAGATTGTTGCTGGGCTCTGCTATCTCTTCTATCCTGCATTGGTTGTAAACAAGTGATCTTTTCTAATTCATTAATAGGCGTTGTCTTCAGGCTTCCAGTTATGATTCGCATTCCTTGATTTTGGACTCTACTTATTTTGTTAAAGTTTGACTTAGCTGCTGTTGCCCAAGCTGCAATGCCATATTCCAGTACTGGCCTCACCCGTCCAGTATATAACTTCTTGAGAACTTTCTCATCTGCTCCCCACGTTGTACCAGCAAGCTTTTTCATGATTGCCATTCTTTGCCTTGCTCTTGTTCGATTTTTCTCAACCTGTGTCTTCCATGTCAGGCGACGATCAAAGGTGACTCCTAGATAGTTTGGATTTTCTTCATGGCGCAATATTTTTCCATTCAATACCAGCTTAGGTTGCTGAGTTTTAGTTGAGAGGGAGAACACTGTGCATGTTGTTTTCTCCTCACTTATCTTCACTAGCCATGATTTTGACCAGTCCTCTAGCGCTAATAGGGCTTGCTGTATTCTGCTGTTAGCTGTACTAATATATTCTTCAGATGTCCATATGGCTAGGTCATCTGCAAAGGATGATGTGTGTACTCTGGCTGGAAAATTTTCTGTGATGTCGTTTATATATGCTAGGAATAATGTTGGTGAAAGAACTCCTCCTTGGGGGACACCTTGCTCCAACAGCATCATTTTGCTTGTTTGTCCTTGTACTTTTGTCCTGGCAGTTCTGTTCTCAAGGTAGTGGCTGATCCATTTGTACATTTTCCCACAAACATGCATTTTTTGCAGTTTTACTTTCAGTCCTTCCTTCCATACTTTATCAAATGCTTTTTCTAAATCTATCCAGACCGCTAGTGTGTGCTTTTTCTCTTGGAAGGCATCCTCTATTTCCTGAGCTATATAGGTTATTTGATCTTCAGTGGATCTGTACTTTCTGAATCCTGCTTGGTGAGGTGAGGTTCTTCCAGATGCCATGTTAGCCTGCCATTGATAATGCGTTCCATTAATTTTCCTACACAGCTAAGAAGACTGATAGGTCGATAGCCATTTGGTTCTTCCAGGTCTTTTTCTTTCTTTGGGACTGGTATTAGTATAGCTTCCTTCCATGCCTGTGGGACTATTCCCCTCTTCCAGCTGTAATTTAGGACTGCTAGTAGTTTCTTTTTTGCCTTAGTGCCTAGTCCTATTAGCATTTCATTTGTGATTCCATCCTTTCCTGGAGATGTCTTCTTTTTTAGGGTATTCATTGCCTGTTCCATTTCTTCCATTGTTAGATTTGCCATCATATATTCTGCTGCTGTCTCTGTATATCTATGATGTATCTGTTTATCTTTGATTGCTTTCTTCTGTTCGGCTGTAATATCAATGTGGTTTGCACTGGCATAGTGTTCCCTTAGTGCATTTGCAGCCTTTTTTCCTGTAAGCAAGGCATTTCCTTGTTTAATTGTTATTTGTTTGTTTCTAGGTCCTTCATTGTTCATGGCTTTCACTAGTTTCCATAGTTTGTTTCCATCCCTGTCAAAATTCAGGTTTTCTGTTTTTTTTCTCCAACAATCTCTTGTTGTTTGATTTACTGTTCTTTTATATTTTGCTGAGATGGCTTTGAGAGAGATGTTCGCTTCAGTTGTATGTTCTCTCTCTGCGGTCTTCCTAGCATCTTCAACTTTGTCCTCCAAAATTTGTAGTTCCTCAGTCCAGTATGGTTTGTAATTTTTCCTCGCTCCTCTTGGAATAGACTCAGTGGCCGCCTGTATTATTGCTCTGTTTAGACTTTCCACCATTTGCTTCATGTTGCCATATCGTGTATTTATGTTTTCACAATATTTGTCTGTTAGTATGGCAAATCTGTCCCAATCTGCTCGTTTGTAATTCCAGCAGGGCAAAGGCTTTTGCTCCTGTGGAACATACTCCATATTTATTACAAGCTTGATTGGTCTGTGGTCACTACCTGCTAATTGGTCAAGCACATGGCGATCGATTTTGTGGAGGATGTCTCCTGTGCAGAAAGCTAAGTCTGGAGTAGAAGTGGTAATCCATCTTCTGGAGTAGAAGCTCGGTGTGTCATCCTCTTTGTTGAGTAGATGGAGATTTGAGTCTATTTCCCAGTCCTCCACTTCATCTCCTCTTTTGTCAGTATCTGGGTATCCCCATCTTTCTGAACGGCTATTAAAGTCTCCGACAACAATGCAATTTGTGTCAGTTATTTTCATGTTTGAGAGTGTAAGATCCTTATCTGCCGGGCTATTGTAAATTCTTGTTTTCACGTCCTTTATCATTATATCAACACCTATAATTTCCGTTTGGTTGTCAGAGATCACAGATACTTCGCTGCAAGGTATTGTATTTCGTGTAAGTATTACAACTCCTCCTTTGTGTCCTTCGCGGTCGAAACGTGTGGCCTGATATCCCTCGACTGAAAATGTGCGATTGGCATTGAGGTGTGTCTCTTGAATGCATGCCACATCTATTCTATCTTTATGAAGATGCTGTGTTAGGGAGGCTTTCTTGTTATAAACTCCTTCGGCATTCCATTGTAGTATGTTGAGTGTCCGGGGTGTTTGGTCAATAGCTCTTAACCTACTCCTCTGTGCCTTGACTCCACAGCACAGGGGAAGGTGACCACCAGTAGTCATGGGTGGACCCCCTCAAGGCAGGGGGCCCGGCACTATCACCGCCTGATGGGACTTCACGGGATTAGCACCATAACGATTAATTTTCATCTGTGGCATCATGAAATGATAAAGTTACGTTGCACTTCTTTGTCAAGCCTGTGGCTCAGTACATCCGATTTCGACAAGCATTTGTTCGGGATGCTTTCCCTAGCCTTTGACTGTCCCCAGTCTACCTACAAGGCAGCAGGTTTGTACGTCTCTTCGTCTGGTCCCTCTCCCTTGACCTGTCCGACATGGGTGACCCTACCAGTAGCTGTGCTACCGTCGGCATAGCTCTTGGGGTCATTGGGACGCTCAAGCCCCTCTACCTCGTCAAGGTGGACGCACGGCAGAGGGGGTAAGTGGTTTGTTGTATGTGTGGTTGCTGTGTATTGTGTTTGTTATGTTGTATAGTAAGACTGTTGGATGTAAGTGGTTTGTTGAATGTTTGGTGTGTTGTATGTGTGGTTGCTGTGTGTTGTGTTTGTTATGTTGTGTAGTAAGACTGTGTTGGATGTAAGTGGTTTGTTGTATGTGTGTTTGCTGTTTGTTAATGTTGTGCAGTAAAGTGTATAGTGGCAGTATAGTGGCTTGCTCATTCACCTGACCTCAGACTCCTCTTCCAACCTGGGTATAGATTTCCTTTTTGTAATAATTTATTTGTTGTCCCGAAGCCTTGTCCTCCTATGGATCTGTGATGTGATACCGCCAGCACATTCTGTAGGGCTGAAAGCAAGGAGGACTAAGTGGACAATCTTTCCCTCACTGTTGCAAGTGACAAGCCCAGACGCCGAACCAGTGTGTGACCATGCTCATGACATTACCATTACCTCCGCAGTTCCCTATCAACTTCGCTAGTGAGCCTGTCTTTGTGACCATACGGCTGTGCAGAATTGAGCCAGAACTGTCAAGGACTGAGATCTGTGGAGATATTGAACACCTAGACCATTTGACGGGGCATGTGATGTTGATATTGATGGCATTGATGATGATGATGTTGAGGGTGTTCATAATGATGATGATGTTGGTGATGATGGTGTCAATGATGATGATGATTCTGTTGTTGATGATGATGGTGTTCATGATGGTTATGTTGTTGAGGGTGATGATGATGATGATGATGTTGTGATGATGGTGTTGATGATGATGATGATGTTCATGATGATTATGTTGTTGATGATGATGATGTTGAGGGTGTTGATGATGATGATGATGATGATGATGGTCATGATGATTATGTTGTTGATGATGATGATGTTGAGGGTGTTGATGATGATGATGATGATGGTCATGATGATTATGTTGTTGATGATGATGGTGTCAATGATGATTATGTTGTTGATAATGATGATTATGTTGTTGTTGATGATGGTATCGATGATGATGTTGAGGGTGTTGATGATGATGATGTTCATGATCATTATGTTGATGATGATGATGTTCATGATGATGATGTTGATGTTGAGGGTCATGATGTTCATGATGATTATGTTGATGATGATGATTATGTTGATGATGATGATGTTCATGATGATTATGTTCATGATGATTATGTTCATGATGATTATGTTGTTGATGATGATTATGTTGTTGATGATGATGATGTTCATGATGATTATGTTGTTGATGATGATGATGTTCATGATGATTATGTTGTTGATGATGATGGTGTCGATGATGATGTTGATGATGATGATGATGTTCATGATCATTATGTTGATGATGATGATGATGTTCATGATCATTATGTTGATGATGATGATGTTCATGATGATGATGGTGTTGATGATGATGTTGATGTTGAGGGTGATGATGTTCATGATGATTATGTTGATGATGATGATGATGTTCATGATGATTATATTGTTGATGATGATTATGTTGATGATGATGATGATGATGTTCATGATGATGTTGTTCATGATGATGATGTTCATGATGATTATGTTGTTGATGATGATGATGTTCATGGTGATTATGTTGTTGATGATGATGATGTTCATGATGATTATGTTGTTGATGATGATGATGTTCATGATGATTATGTTGTTGATGATGATGGTGTCGATGATGATGTTGATGATGATGATGATGTTCATGATCATTATGTTGATGATGATGATGTTCATGATGATGATGGTGTTGATGATGATGTTGATGTTGAGGGTGATGATGTTCATGATGATTATGTTGATGATGATGATGATGTTCATGATGATTATATTGTTGATGATGATTATGTTGATGATGATGTTGTTCATGATGATGATGTTCATGATGATTATGTTGTTCATGATGATGATGTTCATGATGATTATGTTGTTGATGATGATGTTCATGATGATTATGTTGTTGATGATGATGGTGTCGATGATGATGTTGATGTTGAGGGTGTTGATGATGATGATGTTGATGATGATGAATATGATATTGGCTCTGCTGTAAACCCAGCCTGAACATGTTCTGGAAAGAGACCCAGACAAACACCAGTGGGTCAGCTGCTGAAGACAAGATGCTGGTGCTGTGTAGGGCAAATATTGAGAAAAACCCGAGGATGGTGTAACTTGACTGGTTAATACAGAGGCTAAATACACAGTTGAGAATAGCATAACTGACAGGCTTTCATCTGGAATCCACATGGCACAAGCAATAGAGGAAGACATAAAAACACAGCGCAAAAAGAAGTGGAAACAGAAATTAATAATATGTGGTGGACAAGGGTGGAGTTGCATGGGATAGCTAATGACAGAAGCATAAGAGAAGCAATGGCTGCATCAGGATATAACAATAGGAAATACAGACAGATGTGTAGTCCCTGCAAGAAAGTGAGAGGTATTAAACAAGGACACAGTGTACATACCTTACAAGGGACTCCACAATGGTGAACATAAATCACATGGCAGACAATTTTAAACAATAATAAAATAAAAATAAGTACCCTTCGACACAACAAAAGACCTTTCAATTATCCAACTGAACTTCTGTGCCGTCTTCCTAATAATGAATGATATGTGTTTTAATGTTATTAAATTTTATAATTTCATGTTTTCTTTAGATCTGTTTGTGTTGTTCCATTCCTGATGAAGATTTGTATAATCGAAACGTCGCTTTTTGTGTCGTTTTATACTTATTTTTATTTTTTATTAAATTTTTTAATTTTTATATTTCCCCCCTGTTATTTATGTTCACCGTTATGGAGTTTCTTGTAAGTATGTACATTGTGTCTGTGTTCAGTATATCTCACCTTTTTGCAGGAGTTGCACATAAATTTTTTTTACTCATATCCTTTACAGGACATTGCAGTCAACACCATCATTTTTCAGCTGCTTTTGATGTCTTGGCAAGTTTTACGTTCAGTACTTTGCCATTGCTTTCTGAACGACTGGCTCACATACCTCCGTAAGTAACCAGCGCGTTGCGATCCGCTGCCGAATCTCGTGCAGCTGTGTTTCATACATGGGTATAAGGAATAATGAACAACGTCCTTAACACCTTCGCCAGGGAGACCGGCTACACATACCTACTGTTGTTATTTCCTAATGAAGGAAGGGCTTGGAGGGAGTTTGTCTATGGGCCTATGCCTCAGTAGGGGTTAAAGAGTAAATAGAAGAACACATGCAAATTTTTTTTTTTAAAAGACGTCTTGTGCAGACATTATTAGAACAACAGTGCATGAGAAAAGGAACTAATGAACAAACTTTATTATCAAAAGGTTAAGAATTGGGCACGCAGGCCCGTCTAACATTCTGCCCTTCTATCACTCTCTTTCATATGTTATTTCATCCACACATCATTCGAGGCTGTTGGATTCATACGACAGACAACATTGCAGTTATAAGCATATTTCAGGCGAACGAAAGAAGAAGAAGAAGAATTCGAGGCTAATTGAGAATAACAACAATATAAAAGATGCATTATAAAGACATGGGGGATATGCAAAAATTAATTCTACAAGACTCGGTAATATTAATGAGTAATATTAATGGTGTGGCAATTGTTATTAGCTATGGGGAATATATTTGTCTACCAAAAGGGGACTGGCTGTTATACTAGAGTTTTATTATTATTATTATTATCATTATTATTATTATTATTATTAAGGGGTGGAGGTAGTCCGTACTGAGGAAGTGTTTGAATAATTTGCGATTATATGTATAGGGATTGGTGATGTCTTTGTCTTTGATTTCTTGTGGAAGATTGTTCTTTGTCTTTGATTTCTTGTGGAAGATTGTTCCAGAGCTGAGCTGCAGAGTGCACTAAGCACGTTTTGTATAAGTCTGTCCTATCAGGAAGAAGAAGAAGGTTGATTATTTGAAGCTTCAGGCCATCGTCTAGCTGACCATGTGAAGCTGATAGTTATTGCCGTTGAACTGATCAGATGCTCATTTCATTCTTATCAGGTTCACGACAACCAGCTGACCACCTTACCGAAGGCTCTTGGTGAATTAGAGAATCTGCAGAAGCTTGATGTGAGGTATGAATTACATTTGTTGGTTTGCCCATGAGTGATCTTTGTACGAGGGGGGTGTCACATGCAAGCCTTAAAAGTGTGATAGAATTTACAATAATCATGCCATTGCTTTGTAACCTGTCGATATTGTTGTTAAGGATGTCAAGAGTGTTAAGCATATGACATCATGGTGCAGACGAACACTGTGACATGAGGACAGTTTAAAGATGTCCGTCCCATTTTTGACATGCACCAAAGAGGAGCAGCATTCTGTTATCGTGTTTGATCAGTGGAGGGGTGAAACCTATGGAAATTCATTGGCGAATGAAGGTTCAGTATACACTTTATCGACGCTGGAGGACTTGCGTTGAACATTGTGGTGACCACATTGAAAAATGATATATTTGCTCTGTACTTTTTCAGAATATATTCCCACCAAAAAAAGTTTTCATTTGAAACCCCCTCCCATGTATCTGTGTCTCTGCATTAAGACAACTGGGCTGTGAAAGGAGATTGAATGTATCGCAGTTAGGTTCGTGTAGAGGACAATCGTCTAAATAGAACCCACCACCCCAGGAAGGTTAACCTGGTCAACAAATGCCTGCAGAAGTCGGATGTGTCGGCATAACGGCGCAAGAACGCAGCTCTGCTGTAAACAGGCACAACGCAATCATGTCCGGGGAAAAAAACTCCGGATGAACTCAGAAGAAGAAGAAGAAGAACCCACCAAAGGAAATCTAACAGAATTAGAAGCTCTGTTTCCAGATCTTTGAGCCTCTAAACAATTCCTGGGGACTTCAGTTAAGACATTTTGGAAGAAATAAGCAGTTAAAATTGTTTCTAATATTTTGAACAACAAACTCAAGTTTTCTACTGGCACTTGGTGCTCACTGAGAAAAACCACTGTGATAAAATGAAACGCTGCGACCGGCCATTATAATTAAGTCAAACTAAAATTAAACAAATTTCGATATGGGAAGTCTTACAGCTATGCTCAATTGTGAACTGTGGAAATTATCATTTATTCTTCTAAATTGTTTATCAACTTTTCATTAATTTGGGGTTTCTATAAGCTGGCAGGTGAGCTCCCACAGCTCCCTATCATTGCTTGTAATAAATACATACACGGAACACAACATATAATCATGGAGAGGACACTAGAGTGACTACATTAAGGCGTAACAACGGGATGAGGAGAAAGGAAAGATTATCACAGTACCGCAGCCTGAGATTCTGAGATAAGTAGCACATTTGTTTTTCAAATTCTCATGTTCTCTTCATTGTTGTCATTATTTCATCTTTTCATTCCCCTCATCCCATTTTTATGCCTTAATGTAGTCACTGGGGGGTCTTCTCCGTGATTATATGTTGTTTTGTGTATGTGTTTGTTTGCTGATGAAGGCTAGTTCCTGCAACATTCTGTGTTTTCCGTAACTGTGTTCTGTACTAATTTTATTTATTATTGTAACTGAAGTAATTAGAAAATGTTAAAATTCACAGCCACAATCAGCTCCCTATCATTGCCTGTAACTGAAGTAATTACTGTTGAAATTCACAGCCACAACCAGCTTCCTGTCATTGCCTGTAACTGAAGTAATTAGACTGTTGAAATTTACAGCCACAACCAGCTCACTATCATTGCTGGTAACTGAAGTAATTTAAAAAAAAATTTTCTTGCGTATCCCTTACGGGACGTTGCAGTCAACACCAGCATTTTCAGCTGCTGTTGATGTACTAGGCAAGTGTTACGTTCAGTAGTTTGCCATTGCTTTCTGAACGACCGGCCTCTATACCTTTTTCGAAAAAACCAGTACCGCCGTGTTTCGAACCCGGGTATACGGGCTCACAAACCGCGTTCGCAAGCCCTTCAGCCACAGAGACCGGCGCAAGAAGTAATTAGACTGTTGAAATTCACAGCCACAATCAGCTCCCTATCATTGCCTGTAACTGAAGTAATTAGACTTGACATTCACAGTCACAACCAGCTTCCTGTCATTGCCTGTAACTGAAGTAATTAGACTGTTGAAATTCACAGCCACAACCAGCTCACTATCATTGCTGGTAACTGAAGTAATTAGACTGTTGAAATTCACAGCCACAACCAGCTCCCTATCATTGCTGGTAACTGAATTAATTAGACAATGTTGAAATTCACAGCCACAACCAGCTCCAGGAGCTGCCTGACTGCGTTGGAAGATTGACCAACCTGCAGACCCTGAATGCAGATAACAACCAGCTGGTGACCATCAGCGAGGAGGTCTGCAGTTTGAGGCAGCTGGAATTCTTGGTAATGACCTCTCGTTATTTATGTAGCAAAGAAAATCTGGCCTGTCCCATCAGATAATGACTTGTAATGACCTCTCCTTATTTATGTATAAGAAAATCTGGCCTGTCCCATCAGATAATGACTTGTAATGACCTCTCCTTATTTATGTATCAAAGAACATATGGCCTGTCCTGTCAGATAATGACTTGGTAATGACCTCTGCTTATTTATGTATCAAAGAACATCTGGCCTGTCCAGTCAAATTTATTATCATTGTGGGTCTTTGTGCCTTAGTAGTTAACCCATCATCCTCTTGATCCGAAAGTTGTGGGTTCAATTCTTGACTCCTTCATTCAGTTCATGGGTGCAGTTTTCTCAAAGACTACTGGAGGTCGTTGCTGAAGCTATTTAATTTGTACTTTGTGTGGTGCTTTCAGCAGGCTGCCATGTGGAAAGAGACTGAGCCATATGGGATAAAACCCGGTGCAATGAAGTTGATACTTTCGACTTTAAACAACTTTTATCCATCATCATCATCATCATCATGTGGCAGGTCTCTTGAGAACCCTTGCCCTCATCACAAGGCTTGGGAAAGAGTCTCGATCCTTCAACAGTTCCTCTGCCACATGCATTTTCATGCTCAGATGTCTTTGATGTCCTGTATCCACCATCATGAAATAGTACAGCCCTCGGAGTGTTTGATGTCCTGTATCCACCATCATGAAATAGTACAGCCCTCGGAGTGTTTGATGTCCTTTATCCACCATCATGAAATAGTACAGCCCTCGGAGTGTTTGATGTCCTTTATCCACCATCATGAAATAGTACAGCCCTCGGAGTGTTTGATGTCCTTTATCCACCATCATGAAATAGTACAGCCCTCGGAGTGTTTGATGTCCTGTATCCACCATCATGAAATAGTACAGCCCTCGGAGTGTTTGATGTCCTTTATCCACCATCATGAAATAGTACAGCCCTCGGAGTGTTTGATGTCCTTTATCCACCATCATGAAATAGTACAGCCCTCGGAGTGTTTGATGTCCTGTATCCACCATCATGAAATAGTACAGCCCTCGGAGTGTTTGATGTCCTTTATCCACCATCATGAAATAGTACAGCCCTCGGAGTCTTTGATGTCCTTTATCCACCATCATGAAATAGTACAGCCCTCGGAGTGTTTGATGTCCTGTATCCACCATCATGAAATAGTACAGCCCTCGGAGTGTTTGATGTCCTGTATCCACCATCATGAAATAGTACAGCCCTCGGAGTCTTTGATGTCCTGTATCCACCATCATGAAATAGTACAGCCCTCGGAGTGTTTGATGTCCTTTATCCACCATCATGAAATAGTACAGCCCTCGGAGTGTTTGATGTCCTTTATCCACCATCATGAAATAGTACAGCCCTCGGAGTGTTTGATGTCCTTTATCCACCATCATGAAATAGTACAGCCCTCGGAGTGTTTGATGTCCTTTATCCACCATCATGAAATAGTACAGCCCTCGGAGTGTTTGATGTCCTTTATCCACCATCAAAAAATAGTACAGCCCTCGGAGTGTTTGATGTCCTTTATCCACCATCAAAAAATAGTACAGCCCTCGGAGTGTTTGATGTCCTTTATCCACCATCAAAAAATAGTACAGCCCTCGGAGTGTTTGATGTCCTGTATCCACCATCATGAAATAGTACAGCCCTCGGAGTGTTTGATGTCCTTTATCCACCATCATGAAATAGTACAGCCCTCGGAGTGTTTGATGTCCTTTATCCACCATCATGAAATAGTACAGCCCTCGGAGTGTTTGATGTCCTTTATCCACCATCAAAAAATAGTACAGCCCTCAGAGTGTTTGATGTCCTTTATCCACCATCAAAAAATAGTACAGCCCTCGGAGTGTTTGATGTCCTGTATCCACCATCAAAAAATAGTACAGCCCTCGGAGTGTTTGATGTCCTGTATCCACCATCAAAAAATAGTACAGCCCTCGGAGTGTTTGATGTCCTTTATCCACCATCAAAAAATAGTACAGCCCTCGGAGTGTTTGATGTCCTTTATCCACCATCAAAAAATAGTACAGCCCACTGAACGTTTGATGTTATCCACCTTCGTGGCTCCCCTGTTCATTTTGTCAACAGTTTTTCACTGCTATGTCTGTTAGTCATGCCGAGGCTTATTCTTTCAAGCCAAAACAGCAGAACAACAGACCAATCATTTTTTCTTGCTTATCACCCTCATGACATTGCCATTGAAAACATCTTTAGACACCTTTCCATCTTGTGTGCTGAACCCCAGCATCTGCATGGTTCTATTTTTTTTTTCAGATCCTTTCGCCTCTGTTTTTTTTTAAATTCTGATCCTCTCGCTCATCTGTTATTCTCACTTCTCTATTTGTGTACCTTCTCCTTTCTTTGCTTTGTGCCCACCCCACTCGTTCCGTCACTATAGAGATTGAAAACTTACACACTTGGGCAACAAATTATGATAGCAACATCAGCTTCATTAAAATATATCATCATACTATTGACAGTGTGTAAGGGTCTTGTCTTGTAACCTGTCATTATTGTTGTTAAGGATGTCAAGAGGGTTAAGCATGTGACATCACAGTGCAGATGAACATGATGACATCATAAGGACAGTGTAAAGATGGAAGCCTCACTTTTGACATACACTGAAGAGAAGCAGCATTCTTCTACTTCTTCAGCATTCCGAGCCATTGAGGTTCTTTGCTGCAGATACAAGCCATCTCCATTTGTCTCTCTGGTGGACCCTCGCTTGCCAGTCGTTGATTCCAAGTGCTTGTAGATCTGTATGTATATTATCTCTCCACCATCTTCTTGGTCTACCTCGGGGTCTACGGTAATTTATTTCCTGAGTGTAAGCGAGTTTTGTTTCCCTATTATCTTCCATTCTTTCTATATGCCCCAGCCATTGCAGTCTATTAGCCTTCATGATACCAGTGATTAGCGGGGACTTAAACAGATCATAAATGTCTTTGTTGCTTCTTCTTTTCCACTCTCCACTTTGTGTATCCCTAATGGGCCCAAAGATGCGTCTTAAGACTTTGTTCTCAAAGGTTTGTAACAAGGCTTCATCTCCTTTAGTTGTACTCCAGGTTTCAGAGCCATACAGCACAACTGGTCTGATCAGTGTTTTGTATATTGTGATCTTGGTGTTACGAGATAGCGCATTTGATTTTAGCAGATGTTGTAGTGCATAGTATATCTTATTTCCAGAGTTGATTCTAGCTTGTATTTCTTCCCTTATTATGTTGGAGCAGTTGAAGATTGTACCCAGGTATTTGTATGTTTCCGTTCTTTTAATGGTCATATTATCTATTTGTATGTGGCCAGAGTTTTTAGCCGTTCCTTCTCTTGAAATTACCATATATTCTGTCTTATCTTGGTTGATAACCAGCCCCATTTGTTGAGCTTTTTCCTTTAAGTGAGTCAATATTTCCAATGTCTTTTGTTCATTTTCCCCTATAATATCTATATCATCTGCATAACCAAGCAGTCTGGATGTTCCTCCAATAGCACATTCCTCCTTTATCTTCCTTACAACTTTCTCTAGAGCCAGATTGAAAAGGAGCGGCGATAGTGCATCACCCTGTTTCAAGCCAGATGTTATTTGGAAAGGGTCTGATTTTCCTGCCTTTATATGTTACTATATTATAAGTATCTTCCATGCATAGTCTGGTCATGTTGATTAACTTCCTTGGTATTCCAAATTCCTGCATAGCATTCCATAGACTACTCCTACGGACACTATCATAAGCCTTTTTAAAATCCACCCTGTTTCAAGCCAGATGTTATTTGGAAAGGGTCTGTTTTCCTTCCTTTATATGTTACTATATTATAAGTATCTTCCATGCATAGTCTGGTCATGTTGATTAACTTCCTTGGTATTCCAAATTCCTGCATAGCATTCCATAGACTACTCCTACGGACACTATCATAAGCCTTTTTAAAATCCACAAAAATGTTATGGAGATTTCTTTTATATTCACAATTTTTCTCAGCTATTTGTCGTAAGGTAAATATCTGATCTATTATTGATCTGTTTTGTCTGAAACCCGCCTGGTAGTCACCTAATATGTCTTCTGAATATGGTTTTAGTCTATTTAGTAATGCCGCGGATAGTATCTTATAGCTTGTGGACAGGAGTGATATTCCTCTATAATTATCACATTGGAACTTGTTTCCTTTCTTAAAGATAGGTATCAATAATGACTCTTTCTATTATCCATTTTTTGATCAGTGAAGGGGTGAAACCTATAGAAATTCATTGGCGAATGAAGGTTCAGTATGGTGATGCATGCTTATCAGTCCTGCAAGCGTATGAGTTGAGTAGAAAGTTTCCAAACCTTACTGTCCGATGAAGAGGTACAGCAAATGGTGCATGGGTGGTTACATTCATGATCTAGAGCAGGGGTGGCCAACATGAGGCCCGCGGGCCGTATGCGGCCCGCCAGGACGTCATGTTGTGGCCCGTGGAGTGGGAAACGACGATGTGGTCGATACTTTAGCGCGCTTGCTTGTTTACTTTAATTTTTTTTTTAAATAGGTGTGTGGCCCGGCAGGAAATATTATTTCTGAAATTTGGCCTGCCTGCTGAAAAAGTTGGCCACCCCTGATCTAGAGAATGTTTTTCTACAGGAATGCAAGCACTTTATCAGCGCTGAAGGACTTGCATTGAACACAGTGGTGACTACATCGAAAAATGATACATTTGTTCTTTACTTTTTTCAGAATATATTCACACACACAAATCAACATTTAAGGTTTTCATGTGAAGCCCCCTCGTATAAATAGATTCTGACTGCACATTTGAGATGGTGAATAAGAAGAATACTGCTCAATGCACAGGTCATAAAATGTGAACAATAAAAAATGCTGTTTTTTGTGTTGGTATTTCCCAGAACTTGTCCAACAACCAGATTGAGTCATTGCCCAGATATATCTGCTTGTTGTCTCAACTGAAGCACTTGAATGTCTCCTAACAACAGACTGGCCATGTTGCCTCCTGATATTGGAGCTCCTCACAAGTAAGTTTTCCTCGTCACTGTTTTATATGAGTTTGTTGTAGACATTTTCTGGTGCGATGGGCTGGAGTCTGTTGGCCATGAAATGGCTGAAACCCAGAGGAAGCAGCCAACCTGGCCTAATCTCAGCCCATGTGTGCTGTGTTAATGCTTGACCTAGCTCATCATCATCATCAAGTGCCATGGAGACCTCATGGCTTGTCTCTGTCAAATTCTGTGTCAACATTTCTCTCTGTACAGGTTTACGAACACTTGATGCCACCCACAACCAGCTGGTGAACATCCCCGATGAAGTTGGAAACCTCAGCAGGCTGGAACAGTTACACTTGCGGCACAATCAGCTTCATTATCTGCCCTTGCTGCAGAACTGTACAAACCTGAAGGTAAGGAACGAGTGAACACGGAAGATAAGGTTTGGGCTGAAGGTAATCGCCTTGCATTGGTGTTTTTATAAAATGGTATTGGTGCAGGTCGTTTGGAAAGCAATGGCAAACTACTGAATGTAAACTTGCCAAGAGATCAAAACATGCTGGGGTTGATTGTGCCGTCCTGTAAAGAATATGAAACTTTAACTATTCACACGAGCTACTCGTACCTAATCATGTTTATTTCCTAATGAAGATTAGGTATTGCTAAATACCAAAGGTAATGAATGAATTAACACTGAAGATAATGAATGGGTGAACACTGAAGATAAGGAATGGGTGAACACTGAAGATAAGGAATGGGTGAACACTGAAGATAATTATTGGTGGGTGAACACTGAAGATAAGGAATGGGTGAACACTGAAGATAAGGAATAGGTGTACACTGAAGATAATGAATGGGTGAACACTGAAGATAAGGAAAAGGTGAACACTGAAGATAATGAATGGGTGAACACTGAAGATAATGAATGGGTGAACACTGAAGATAATGAATGGGTGAACACTGAAGATAAGGAATGGGTGAACACTGAAGATAAGGAATGGGTGAACACTGAAGATAATGAATGGGTGAACACTGAAGATAAGGAATGGGTGAACACTGAAGATAAGGAATGGGTGAACACTGAAGATAAGGAATGGGTGAACACTGAAGATAATGAATGTGTGAACACTGAAGATAAGGAATAGGTGAACACTGAAGATAATGAATGGGTGAACACTGAAGATAATGAATGGGTGAACATTGAAGATAATTATTGGTGGGTGAACACTGAAGATAATGAATGGGTGAACACTGAAGATAAGGAATGGGTGAAAACTGAAGATAAGGAATGGGTGAAAACTGAAGATTGGGTATGGATGAACACTGCAGATAAGGTATGGGTAAAAACTACAGATATGGTATTGGTAAAAACTGAAGATAATTGATAAAAGTTAAAAGTTAAAGATCCTTCTCCACGCGTTGAGAGATATTGGGTATATGGCACTAGCCTCATAGTTTTGTGTAAACCAATCAGCATTTGATGGTTGATGGGGTCAGTATCGTGTTGGTCACCTCTAGCCTCATTGTTTTATGTAAACCAATCAGCATTGGATGGTTGATGGGGTCAGTATCGTGTTGGTCACTTCTACCTCTCAGGGAAGTTCCTGGCATCCATTTTATGCTGGGTCAGTCTGGGAGCGCAGGTTAATTTATAAAATCCATCTCAGTGGGACATCCTTTTCTTCTTTGCTCTTCCAGTGCGACATCCTTTTCTTCTTTGCTCTTCCAATATCTTCTGTTGTGGGCGTAATTGTATTGTACCTGTTTACGGCAGTGCTGCGATATTTGCACCTTTCAGTCGACATATCCGACTTCTTCAGGCTTGTTGCCCAGGTTAACCTTCCTGGCAATGGGAATTTGAAGACATGAGGACCAGGCAAGCATGCTAGCTACTACACTGCCGCGGTTAGAAGCATTAACGGTGGCGATAAATGCTGAAAAAATCCTCAACAACGCTCTTCTAGCTCTCAAACGAAGACAACATAGGGAAAATACGACTCAGAAATGTGAATGTCCAAACAGGTGAAATGACAGTTACCTAAACATGACACCAGACAGGAGAATTACATGGAGGTCTCACATCAAGAAAACTAAGTTAATTGCATGTCCTTTATAGGATGTTGCAGTCAACCCCAGCATTTTGGGGCTGTTTGTGATTACAAGGCAAGTGACTTTCAGTAGTCTGCCATTGCTTTCTGAACAACCAGCATTTATACCATTGTATGAAAACTAGTGCAAGGAAGTCTGCTTGCTACATATTATATATAGCTGCAATGTACACCTGCCAAGATGCTGTGAAATATACCAGGCAATAAATCGTGCAGATTTTTGTTTGTGGTTTCTGTGATAAAAGCCAGTCATTCACCTTCCATAAAAAGAAAGCACTCCTTCAGTCTGTTATAAAATTCAACCAACTACTACTACTACTACTACTACTACTACTACTACTACTACTACTACTACTACTACTACTACTATTTTTATGCTGAGAAGTTGCTTTGTGCAGAGTGGTGTGCTTCAATCCACAAAGCAAAGACAGGGAGCATTTTTTGGATATTTCCCCCAGGACATGCTGGTGTGTTGGGAAATTATCAGGTGGACAGATTGGCTGAGTCTGGACCTCTGGGTGGGGTATTGTTGTACAATAAGGCAGATGTGGTCGGGGCTTTTTGGGATCATGTAAGTAGTGCAGAAGAACAGATAAATCATCACGGCCTGGAGAGAATGGTGCTGCAGGGAGTGACCAGAGGATCTCGCCGACACTCAGGACTTAGAGGAAAGGCCAGACAGACACATAATCAGACTGCAGCCAGTACCATTAGTATTGGGACTCTTCACTGGCTGTTGAAGATGAGGATAGAGCACATGGGAAGTGCTGTGATGCCTATTCTTGACTTAACTCAACTACTTAAATGTTGATGTTAACACAACTTAAATGGTCATTTCCGCACAACTTAAATCTTGTATTTTACATTACATCAATTTTGACACTTGCACTACTTGAATTTTTTAATTTTACATTGCTTAAGTTTTGAGTTTTATACTACTTTTACTGTGCTTTTCAACTAGAGCTGTTTTTACACTATTTTAATATTGACTTTTGCACAGATTGAATGTTGACTTTTATATTGGTTGAATGTTGACTTTTAGACTACTTAGATGTATTTTAATATTGACTTGATCAAGCACTGCATGAATGTTAACATTTACGTTGACTGAATGTTGATTGAATGTTAACATTTTAATTATTAAATGTTGATTGTCTGTAAACTTTTGCAAGGAAATTTTAGTGGGGAACAACAACATTCGAGGGTTAACAGCCGAGCACCTGGAGCACCTGGGCTCCCTCATGTGTCTGGACATTCGGGACAACAAACTGGAGAAAATTCCAGAAGAAATTACGCTGCTGAAGAAACTGGAACGATTGGACCTGACCAACAATGACATAAGCACGTAAGTTATACTTCTTTTGACATTTCCTCCTTTGCAAATTTAAATGTTAACATAAAGAGGTAACAATGTAACAGTAAATTACCCTTTTACGTGAGTTGAGGAGTATTTGGTATATGGTGCTAGGTTCTTGTCTCCATGGCGAAGTCATTACCCCCGCCTGCCTCGTGATACGAAGGTTGTGGATTCGATTCCAGGCCGCGTCGTTCAGTTCACGAGTGCATTTTTCTCTGAGACTCCTGGGCGTTGTCCCTAGAGCTACGGAGTATGTGCCTTGTGCAACGCTTTCGGCTGCTGGTCAGGTCACTCTGCAGAAAGAGATCGAGCCGTGTGGGATAAACCCAGCGGGAGTCTCTGTGGTGAAGTGGTCAAGCCATCTGCCTCGAGTTCCAAAGGTTGTGGGTTCAATTCCAGGCTACTTTTTTTCAATTCACTGGCACATTTTTCTCTGAGACTGCTGGGGGGTCGTCACTGGAGCTATGGAGTTTGTGATTTGTACAATACTTTTGGCAAAGCCCCCTGCGGAAAGAGACTGAGCCGTGTGGGATAAAACTCTGTGCAATGAAGTTCCTCTTGACTTTTAAGTGACTTTCTTTTATAGATTATTTAGCACTCGGTGATAAAAAAATTCATAGATTATTTATAGATCATTCAGCACTCTGTGATAACAAAATTCATTGATCATTATAGATCATTTATAGATCATTCAGCACTCTGTGATAACAAAATTCATAGATCATTATAGATCATTTACAGATTATTCAGCACTCTATGGTAACAAAATTCATAGATCATTATAGATCATTTATAGATCATTCAGCACTCGGTGATAACAAAATTCATAGATCATTTATAGATCATTCAGCACTCGGTGATAACAAAATCCATCCATCCATCATGTGCCATGCCGGTAAGCGTGGGCGGTCATGTTCTGCCATCTCACTCGATCACCAGAGTCGTGGATCAGCTCCGTGTTTCTGTCTCGACCATGCCACAAGGCCAAGCCATCCAGGTACTTGCTTCTAGGTCTTCCCCTTGGTCTGTTCCCCTTGATCTTACCAGTTGTCACCAAGTTCTCCAATCCATTTCCTCTCATAACATGCCCAAAAAATTGTGACTGTCTACGTCTAATTTCTCTAATCAATTTACGATCTTCATTTGTTTCTTGAAGGACTTGTTCATTGGTCTTTCTGGCTGTCCATGGTATTCTTTGCATTTTCCTCAGAAACCACATCTCTACAGCCATCAGATGTTTTTCAGCCTGACTGCTCATTGTCCACGCTTCACATCCATATAAAAGTACAGGTTCAATGTAGCATCTCAACACTCTTTTTCTCGTTTCAATTGACATCTTTTTATTGGTCAATATGTTTTTCATCTTGCTAAAGGCGACTTTTGCCATGGCGATTCTTGTTCTAATCTCTTCAAGGCATCTCCCATCAGATGTTATTACTGTTACGAGATAATTGTACCTGCTCACTTGTTGAAGAATATTCCCATTTACTTGCATATTACATTGTGGTATTTCGTCCTTCCTAGTGACGACCATAATCTGTGTCTTTTTACAATTTAATTCTAACCCTAGTTGTTCACTGTGTGTAACAATCGCATCTACTAAATTTTGCAGGTCCTGTTCATTGTCTGCAATCAAGACTGTATCATCTGCATATCTAATGTTATTGATGCATCGTCCCCCAATGTTGATTCCTTCCATATCTTCAATATTTCTGAAAATACTTTCACTGTACAGGGAAAACAGATCTGGAGACATTATCAATGATTTCACACAACATGATTTTCTTGGCATCTGTAACAAAATGCATAGATCATTATAGATCATTTATAGATCATTCAGCACTCTATGATAACAAAATTCATAATCATTATAGATCATTTAGCACTCTGTGATAACAAAATTAATAGATCATTATATATCACTTATAGATCATTCAGCACTCTTATGACAAACTAAATTCATAGATCATTATAGATCATTTATAGATCATTCGGCATTCTGTGATAACAAAATTCATAGATCATTATAGATCATTTATAGATCATTCAGCACTCTGTGATAACAAAATTCATAGATCATTATAGATCATTTATAGATCATTCAGCACTCTGTGATAACAAAATTCATAGATCATTGTAGATCATTTATAGATCATTCAGCACTCTGTGATAACAAAATTCATAGATCATTGTAGATCATTTATAGATCATTCAGCACTCTGTGATAACAAAATCACACATGCCACCTTTACTGCCCAAGTCATTTCTCGGTGCCTATCCTAGTCTGGATTGGCTTGCGCAGTTCAGGTCAACTTTTGACAAATCCGAGTTGAGGGGAGTTTGAACACTTGACCACAAAAGGCATGTGTGGGAGAGGGTTTGATGCTAGTTCTCAACATTTGTTCAGTATGTCAGTCAGTTAGTCTATCATTTAGTCAGTGAGAGTTAGTCATTAATAGTCCTGGACACGATGTCTCTGCCAGGTTGCCTTTTGTCATGGGTACGATGAAGAATCTGAAGGCAGTGGTCTTAGATGGCAACCCCATGCGATCGATAAGACGGGATATTGTGATGGTAAGTTGCTTTTTTTAATGTGATGGTAAGTTGTAGTTTTGTCTATGTGATGGTAAATTGTATTTTTTTATCTAATGGCAGGTTGTTTGAGAATATATCACATGGGTTGTGAAAGAAAGTGAATGAATATTCTGGAAACCCCATGCAATTGACAAGCCATTCAAATCCTGCTTCGTCCATCACGCAGTACTTTTTAAGTTTTGGCTATCTCGTCAACAAAGAACAGTGTTTTGCATACTGTATTCAACTAGTAATAAACATATGCTCAAACTTGCTGAAACTTCATCTTTTAGATGTTTGAAACCCCCACTGTGTGAGTAGAAAGACTTGATATCGAATCTGCTGTTCCCTTGGTTAAAACATGCATTACTCTTGAGTAGTACTAGTGACTATGTATGTTATGTATTTCAACCAAAAATGATTCTTCTGCTCACGCCATATTGTGTCTAACTCCGAGTCTGCACCTGACAAGGTTAAGTTAGTTGTATATCCTTTAAAGGACATGGCAGTCAACCCCGCATTTTTTTTGCTGTTTGCGTTCTCTTTTCCAGTTTACTTTAAGTAGTTTGCGTTTGCCTTCTGAACGACCCACC
>JACEFZ010026725.1:0-112148 GCA_014155875.1 Cepaea nemoralis
AAAAAGGGGGGTTTCCCCGGGGGTTTAAAAAGATTGGGGGCCAATCAGATAAACCCCAGGGGGGATGTTGCAAGGAGCAAGTGAGAACAATGGAGGATCTGTATACTACACAGATAACAAGTCAACTAAACATAAGTATTGACTGACTGCCATAGAATACCGGTTCTGTGGCGAAGAAATAACAAATACAATTGGTAATCCCCCCCCCCCCCCCCCCCCCCATTCACTTTCAAAAATCAGCTACGGAGGATTGGCAGGAGACCGCCTGGCATTGGTTCACATACAATGGTATGAGTGACGGTTGTTCAAAATGCAATGGCCAACTGCTGATCGCAAACTTGCCAAGAAATCACAAATAGCCAAAAAAATACACGCTGGGGATCACTGCCACGTCGTAATGATATGCGACTAATTTTTTTGTTGAGATTTGAACATAGAATACAACAGAACCTACATTATCCCCAGACAATAGAGGTATGATAATGTCTAATTGTAGACATAAAACAACTTGCCATTATTTCTAGTGTATTGCGCATGCGTATTTCTTCAATACTGGAAAGTTACAACAGACATTGATTTTATGCAGCGACTGAATTACGCAGCCATGATTGCTTGCCCCGGTCGTGCTGTTTCCTCGAGTGCTGGCATTATGTGCGCCGTTTATATTTCACCTCCTAGCTGTTATTTTCCAGGAGGGTATCACAAACTCATCTCCAGACCCGACATAAATTGTACCGTTTGGTGACGTCTTTATTGACTTCTGGACGCACAGTATCTCTCTGGTCCGCACTTTGGACTGGAGCGGGCGTAATTATATAGTTGACTAGGGCGCCTCTCCGACACTTCTATTCAAATGTAAATTGCGGAATATGTACTGGAGGCTGCTTGTATTACCAGACAGATATAAATGGCGGTTTGGGTTGCTTGCTTTGTTCTTCTGTCATTGGATGGTAAAGCAATCAGTGGTGTGTTTAAACTTAGTGGGGAAAGGCCGGAGGAATTGCTTCCATTTTCATAGATGTGTATGTGGTGGCTAGAAGGTACCCATCTTGTGCTCTTTAGGTTTATTATAAATTAAAAACACTTGCCGCCCCTGACAGGCATAAATTACTATCTTCCTAAGATATATCCGCCTCTAACAGATATAAAGTACTATGTTCTTGAGATAGATCAGCCCCTGACAGACATAAAGTACTGAATCAGATGACAGACTGTGTTCCTGAGATACATCCGCCGCTGACATACATAGAGTACTGTCCTGCTGAGATACATCCGCATCTGACATATATACAGTACTATCTTCCTGAGATATATCCGATCCTGACAGACATAGAGTACTATTTTCCTGGGAAATATCCGCTCTAGACATACTTAAAGTAATGTCTTCCTGAGATAGATCCGTCTCTAACATACATAAAGTACCGTGTTCCTGAGATACATCCGCCCTGACAGACATAAAGTACTGTCTTTCTGAGATACATCCGTTCCTGACAGACATAAAGTACTATCTTCCTGAGATAGATCCGTCCCTGGCGTACATAAACTAATGACTTCCTGAGATATATCCGTCCTTGACAGACATATAATACTATCTTCCTGGGATGTATCGGCCCTGACATACATAAAGTACTATCTTCTAAGATATATCCGATGCTGACAGACATAACGTACTGTGTTCCTGAGCTACATCCGCCCCTGATATACGTAAAGTATTATCTTTCTGAGATACATCCACCCCTGACAGAATAAAGTACTGTCATGCTGAGATAGATCCGTTCCTGACAAACATAAAGTACTGTCATGTTGAGATACATCCGTTCCTGACAGACATAAATTACTGTCTTCTTGAGATAGATCCGCCCTGTCTTATATAAAGTACTGTCTTGCCTGATAGATGTAACGTACTGCCCCCCTCCCCCCCCCCCCATCACATATATGAAATGCGCTCCTCTATGAAAGACATAAATTGCTGCTTCCGCTGACATAAATAATCTCCCTTTGGTAATATAAAGTACATTCTTCCTTGATTGACATAAAGGATTGCCTCTCTTGGTTGATATATAATAATGTCTCCCTTGGTTGACATAAAGTACTTTCTACCTTTGTTGACATAAAGTACTGCCACTCTGACAGACATAAAGTACTGCCACTATGACAGACATATTGTATTGCCTCATTTGGTTGACATAAAGTACTGTCTCCCTTGGTCGACATAAAATACTGCCTCCTTGACAGGTATAAAGTACTATCGCTCCTGAGAGACATAAAGTATTGTCGCTCCTGACAGATGTATAGTACTGTCCCTCCTGACAGACATAATAATGCTGGGGGGAGGATCTGAGCACCTATGGACCTGTCCGGAGTGCAATGAAGATACCCCAACTGATAACTTATAACTGATAACTGAGACATAAGTTACTACCCCTCCTGACAAAAAGTACTGTCGCTCCTGACAGTTAGAACATACTGACGCTCCTAACAGATGTATAGTACTATTGCTTCTCACAGATATATAATACTGTCGCTCCTGACATACATAACTTACTGTAACTCCTGACAGATATAAAAGTACTGTCGCTCCTGAGAGATATAAAGTACTGTCGCTCCTGACAGATATAAAATACAGTCGCTCCTGACGGATATAAAGTACCATCGCTCCTGACAGATATAAAGTACTATCGCTCCTGACAGATATAAAGTACTATCGCTCTTGATAGATATAAAGTACTGTCACTCCTGACAAATATAAAGTACTATCACTCCTGACATATATAAAGTACTGTAGCTCCTGACAGACACAAAGTACTGTCTCTCCTGATAGATAAAATGTACTGTCTCTCCTGATAGATAAAAAGTACTGTCGCTCCTGATAGACATACACTATATTCCCCCTGACATAAATGAAGAACTTCCGCCACCGACAGACATGAATAATGTACTCACCTGATAGACATGAAAGCCAGCCTTCTCACATCCCCAACAGATCTCCTGACAGTAATAAGGTCACCCCCTGACAGTAATAAAGTTACCTCCTGACAGTAATAAAGTCACCCTCTGACATTAATAAAGTTACGTCCTGACAGTAGTAATGTCACCTCCTCACAGACATGATGTTACCTCCTGACAGTAATAAAGTCACCTCCTGAAAGTAATAAAGTCACCTCCTGACAATAATAAAGTCACTCATGACAGTAATAAAGTTACCTCCTGACAGTAATAAAGTCACCCTCTGACAGTAATAAAGTTATGTCCTGACAATAGTAATGTCACCTCCTCACAGACATGATGTTACCTCCTGAAGAGTAATAAAGTCACCTCCTGACGAGTAATAAAGTCACCTCCTGACAGTAATAAAATCACCTCCAGACTGACATGAAATCACCCACTGACAGTAATAAAATCAACTCCTGATATACATGACATCATCCCGGACAGTAATACAGTCAACTCTTGGCAGATATGAAATCACCTCCTGACAAACAAGAGGACAGTTACCTCCTGACAGTCATGGAATCACCTCCTGACAGACATGAGGACCGCTAGCTCCTGACAGACATGGAGCACGTCTGCTCCTGGCAAACATAAATTCCATTGCTACAGCAGCAGAAACAAGATAAGATAGAAATATTAAGAAGCATCAAAGTGTCCTTCTGTCTGTGACAGACAGAATGTGGTGTCACGGAAACACAGCTACACAAGTTTGTCACCTTCCCTCAGTCAGCAATCAGTATTTCTCTAAGTCTCCCACATTTTAAGAATTAAAATATGTCATGTACATTTACATGACGTTGTATCCAAACCCAGCCTGTTTACTGGCTATTCGTCGAAACAAAATATAATAATTATCTCAAATGACAAATAGTATAATAAATATTCGCTAAGTGTGGCACTGTACACCTAAGTTAGGTAATTATAATTGCCATGTCAAAACATAGTTTTAGTGTATTATTGATTATTGCACATTTCCTATGCGTTTTAATGCATATTATTTCTGTTGTCATTATCGTTTCAGATTAACTTCATAAGTGATGTATGGACGAAATAATGTATGAGAGCAGAGAGATAAGAAGGGCAGAATGTCAGACGGGCCTGCGTGCCCAATTCTTAACACTTTGAAAATAGTTTATTCGTTGTTCTTTCGTTTCTAGTCATTTTTACGGTCTAGTTTGCCATTGCTTTCTGAACATTTACGCCCAACTGTGGGTGTTTGAATAAACCCACTACACCGTCGTCGACAGTGAAGGTTTAAGCTCAAGTGTAAGTATTCCATAGACTAGACAGTTATAAAATCAAAACCTGCATGCACATTGAAACAAAAAATGTAATTGGATTTGGTGTACAGAGGGACATGTTCCTTTACTGCTGCAGTGAGGATATGTGTGATTCTGTATCTAATAACTGGATTTGCAGTACAGAATGTTCTGCCGACTGCTGTATGAGCTGAATCTAATTGCATTTGTCAGTTTACATGCAGGTGTTAGTCTATCTACATCGATAAAACAGAGAGGCAGTTGAGGAACAGGTGGTAGGACACAAACCCAGTTGTATCGACAGAATAATAAACAAAGACTCTGGTAACCTGCAAAGCCTACACACTGTGGTAGACAATTAAAATTACAGTTACTAAACTAAACCTCCCTCTGGCAGTTTTACAAGTGTCTGCCTCAGAAAGTATGAAACAATATCTCCCGTAATTAGTCAATTACTCCAGTAGTTAATGACAAAGTGTCTCCGCCTGACAGTTACAGAACGATGTCGCTCTATAACAGTGACAAATTAATGCCTCTGTGCAGACATTTATAAATGTGAAATTTCCCACGGCAGTAATAAACTGTCTTCCCAGACTCATAAAACAGTCTCTGTCTCAGACAGTTCAAAACATCGTCTTCCTTCAAACGGTTCTAAAACAGTGTCTCACTCAACGACAAGTTTCCCCTCCCCTCCTCTTCAGTTCAAATAATACCGTCTCCCTCCAGCCAGTTTTAAAACACCGTCTCCCCCCCCCCCCATTCAGTTCTAAAACAGTGTCTCCAACCAAACAGTACTAAAACAGTGTCTCCCTATATACAGTTATAAAACAGTGTCTCCCTCCAGACAGTTATAAAACAGTGTCTCCCTCCAGACAGTAATAAAACAGTGTCTCCCTCCAGACAGTTATAAAATAGTGTCTCCCTCCAGACAGTAATAAAACAATGTCTCCCTCCAGACAGTAATAAAACAGTGTCTCCCTCCAGACAGTAATAAAACAGTGTCTCCCTATATACAGTTATAAAAGAGTGTCTCCCTCCAGACAGTTATAAAACAGTGTCTACCTCCAGACAGTAATAAAACAATGTCTCCCTCCAGACAGTAATAAAACAATGTCTCCCTCCAGACAGTAATAAAACAGTGTCTACCTCCAGACAGTAATAAAACAATGTCTCCCTCCAGACAGTAATAAAACAGTGTCTCCCTCCAGACAGTAATAAACAGTGTCTCCCTATATACAGTTTTAAAATAGTGTCTCCCTCCAGACAGTTATAAAATAGTGTCTCCCTCCAGACAGTAATAAAACAATGTCTCCCTCAATGTCTCCCTCCAGACAGTAATAAAACAGTGTCTCCCTCCAGACAGTAATAAAACAATGTCTCCCCTAGACTTTATAAAACAATCCCCCTCCCCCGGGAAAAGATAAAACAGTGTCCCCCTATATACATTAAAAAAACAGGGTCTACCTCTAGACAGAAAAAAACCCGTTTAAACCCCCAAATCAGTAAAATCCCCAGTGTCTCCCAGTAGACCCAGAAAATAACTGGGGTATTTTTCCCAGTAACAGAAAAATAAATTTTGTCTCCAAGTAGACAGTAAAATTACAGTGTCTCACAGTAGACAGTAATAAACTTTTGACTCCCAGTAGACTGTAAAATAACAGTGTCTCCCAGTAGACAATAAATAAACCGAGCTTTCCCCCGGTAGACATAAATACGGGTGCCCTCCCAGTGATAGAAAAAATCTGTCTCCCTTTATTTAAAATAAACTAGTGTTCCCCCAGACAGTAAAAAAACCAGGGTCCCCCGCAGGCCCCAGTAAAATAACAGTGTCTCCCAGTAGACATTTAAATTAAATTTAGTGTCTCCCAGAAAGACAAAAATAAACAGTGTCTCCCAGAAAGAACATAAAAAACAGGGGCTCCCAATGAGACAGTAAATAACGTGTGCTCCCAGTGGGGGACCCAGTAAAAAAATCCTGTGTCTCCCAGTAGACGTAAAAAGGGACTATTTGTCTCCCCCCCCAAAAGTAGTAAAAGGGGTTTATTTTCCCTCGAAAATTTAAAATTTGTTTCTCCCCCAGGCATTGATCGTTCCAAACAGTTTTATGTCAGTGGACAATACTAGAAAAGAAAACATCACAAAATATTATTGGCCAACATCCAAACGGGGCAGTAAACAAAACACCCAAAACATAAAAGAAAAAAATAATACATGATAACAATAACAATGTACAATTCAGACAATGACTCAAATATATGAGCACTGTATGCTCTCGTGACGTTAATTCGTGGCTTGATTCGGAAATTCGCACGCGAGGGTGAAATCACGGCCCGACGGATCCCTGTGGGCAGTACCAGGTCTTTCGCGATGATGCCGGTTATTATTATACTTGTTATTTGTTATTTCTAAACCATGAGGTACGAGGTGGGGGTCGAACTCCTATGTGCTATGGCTTTCAATGCTAATGCTGTCTAGTGTATTTGATTGCTCTTTGTTGTACCGAGCATTACACATAACTTCATTTTTCACGTTATGTAAATAAAGAAGCTGACGAACATCCGATGGTTGTGGAAATGTGGTTTCTGAGGAAAATGCAAAGAATACCACGGGCAGACAAAAAAAACCAATGACCAAGTCCTAAAAGAAACAAATGAAAATCATAAAATGAATAGTGAAATTAGACGTAGACAAGAACGGTATTTTGGACACGTTATGAGAAGAAATACATTCGAGAATTTGGACAACTGCCAAAATTGAGGGGAAGAGAACTTGGGAAAGGGAGATAAGTAAAAACCCCGAATGGCTTTGCCACTGAGGATGGGTCGAGACAAAGGGCTCTGGTGATCTTTGTAAGATGGTGAAACATGACAGCCCCCGCTTAACCCGGGGGGCACATCATGATATGAAAAACAATGAAGCAAGGGGATGCATAAAACGGGGCACTGGTACTATAAGTACCCTTGAACATAAGTATCCCTGCAACTACAAGGTTTTCTGCAACTATAAGTATTAATGCAACTATAAGTATCCCTGGAAATAAGTATCCTGCCCCAAATATAATTTTCCCTGAACTATAAGTTTTCCCTGCAAATATAAATAAACCGTGCAAAAATAAGGGATTACTGCAACTATAAGTATCCCTGGAACAATAAGTATCCCTGCAACTATAAGTATCCCTCAACTATAAGAATCACTGCAATTGTTGTTGTTTGTCCATCAAGAATGGTGATGACCAATTCAGTTCATCCAGTATGGTTGAAAGTATGGAGCCGTGAGTTATATGATGGCGGATAAGGCCTATTTTTACTCTTTGCTGTGGGCAAAGAATGCTTTACGTTCCAGGCGGAGGATCTCCTGCAGTGGTTTTTCTTTCCAGCCTTTTCTTCACAGCTCTTGCAGTCCTGTTTGCTTCACAGGTGACTGCACCCTTGCATAATGATGTACCCCACGACTTTCGGTCTTTGGCAGCAGTCTCCCAAGTGTCATGATGATTTCCAAAAGCTTTAAATGAGATCTTCAGTGTCTTTAAAGCGTTTCCTCTGGCCGCCATGGGAGCTTTTACGACAAGCAGATCGCCGTAAAAGAATTCGCTTAGGGAGCGTGTGATCAGACATGCGAGTCAAGTGACCAGCCCAGCGAATCTGGTTCTTCAACTATAAGTATCATTGCAACTATAAGTATTCATCAAACTATAAGTATCCCTGCAACTATAAGTATCCCTGGAACTATAAGTATCCCTGGAACTATAATTATCGCTGGAACTATAAGTATAATGGACTATAAGTATCCCTGCAACTGTAATTATCCCTGCAACTATAGGTATCCCTGGAACTATAAGTATCCCTGGAACTATAAGTATCCCTGGAACTATAAGTATCCCTGGAACTATAAGTATCCCTGCAACTGTAATTATCCCTGCAACTATAGGTATCCCTGCAACTATAAGTAATCCTGCTACTATAAGTATTCCTGCAACTATAAGTATCCCTGCAACTGTAATTATCCCTGCAACTATAGGTATACCTGCAACTATAAGTATTCCTGCAACTATAAGTATTCCTGCAACTATAAGTATTCCTGCAACTATAAGTATCCCTGCAACTATAATTATCCCTGCAACTATAGGTATCCCTGCAACTATAGGTATCCCTGCAACTATAAGTATTCCTGCAACTATAAGTATCCCTGCAACTGTAATTATCCCTGCAACTATAGGTATCCCTGCAACTATAAATATTCCTACAACTATAGGTATTCCTGCAACTATAAGTATTCCTGCAACTATAAGTATCCCTGCAACTGTAATTATCCCTGCAACTATAGGTATCCCTGCAACTATAGGTATCCCTGCAACTATAAGTATCCTGCAACTGTGAATTTATTCCTGCAACTATAGGTATCCCTGCAACTATAAGTATTCCTGCAACTATAAGTATTCCTGCAACTAAAAAGTATTCCTGCAACTATAGTATTCCCGCTACTATAAGTATCCCTGCAACTGTAATTATCCCTGCAACTATAGGTATCCCTACAACTATAAGTATTCCTGCAACTATAAGTATTCCTGCAACTATAAGTATTCCTGCAACTATAGGTATCCCTGCAACTATAAGTATTCCTGCAACTATAGGTATCCCTGCAACTATAGGTATCCCTGCAACTGTAATTATCCATGCAACTATAAGTATTCCTGCAACTATAAGTATCCCTGCAACTATAAGTAACCCTGCAACTATGAGTATTCCTGCTACTATAAGTATTCCTGGAACTATAAGTATTCCTGCTACTACAGGTATCCCTGCAACTATAGATATCCCTGCAACTGTAATTATCCCTGCAACTATAAGTATCCCTGCAACTATAAGTATCCCTGCAACTATAAGTATTCCTGCAACTATAAGTATCTCTGCAACTATAAGTATCCCTGCAACTCTAAGTATCCCTGCAACTATAGGTATCCCTGCAACTATAAGTATCCCTGCAACTATAAGTATTCCTGCAACTATAAGTATCCCTGCAACTATAAGTATTCCTGCAACTATAAGTATCCCTGCAACTATACGTATTCCTGCAACTATAAGTATCCCTGCAACTATAAGTATCCCTGCAACTATAAGTATTCCTGCTACTATAAGTATTCCTGCTACTATAATTACTTCCTGCAACTATAAGTATTCTTGTCAACTATAAGTAATTCCTGCAACTATAAGTATCCCTGCTACTATAAGTATTCCTGCTACTATAATGTATTCCTTCAACTATAAGTATTCCTGCAACTATATGTATCCCTGCACTGTAATTATCCCTGCAACTATAGTATCCTGCAACTATAAGTATCCCTGCACCTATAGGTATCCCTGAACTGTAATTATCCCTTGCCAACTATAGAGTTATTCCTGCAACTAGAGTATTCCTGCAACTATACGTATTCCGCAACTATAAGTATCCTGCAACTATACGTATCCTGCAATATATGTATCCCTGCCACCTGATAAGTAGCCCTGCAACTATAAGATTCCCTGCTACTATAAGTATTCCTCGCTACGATAAGTATTCCGCAATATAAGTATTCCGGCAACATAAGTATCCGGCAATATAAAGTATTCCTGCAACTATAAGTATTACTGCTAATATAAGTATTCCTGCAAACTAGAAGATATTCCTGCAACTATAAGTATTCCTGGCAACTATAAGTCTTCCTGCAACGTATAAGTATCCCTGCAACTATACGTATTCCTCTGCAACTATAAATATCCCTTCACCTATAAGTCATTCCCCTGCAACTATAAGTATTTCCTCTGCAACTATACAGTATCCCTGCAAACTATAAGTATTCCTGCCACTATAAGTATCCCTGCAACATATAAGTATCCCTGCAACTATAAGTATTCCTGCAACTATAAGTAACCCTGTACTATACGTCTCCTGCAACTATAAGTATCCTGCAACTATAAGTATCCTGCAATATTCAACAAACTATAGTATCTCTGCAACTATAAGTATTCCTGCTACTATAAGTATTCCTGCAACTATAATTATTCCTGCTACTATAAGTATTCCTGCAAACTATAAGTATTCCTGCAACTATAAATATTCCTGCTACTATAAGTATTCCTGCAACTATAAGTATTCCTGCTACTATAAGTATTCCTGCAACTATAAGTATTCCTGCTACTATAAGTATTCCTGCAACTATAAGTATTCCTGCAACTATATGTATCCCTGCAACATAAGTATCCCTGTTGCAACATAGTATTCCTGCAACTATAAGTATTCCTGCAACTATAAGTATTCCTATACTATAAGTATTCCTGCAAACTATAAGCATTCCTGCAACTATAAGTATCCCTTCAACTATAGGTATCCCTGCAACTATAGGTATCCCTGCAACTGTAATTATCCATGCAACTATAAGTATTCCTGCAACTATAAGTATCCCTGCAACTATAAGTAACCCTGCAACTATGAGTATCCCTGCTACTATAAGTATTCCTGGAACTATAAGTATTCCTGCAACTACAGGTATCCCTGCAACTATAGATATCCCTGCAACTGTAATTATCCCTGCAACTATAAGTATCCCTGCAACTATAAGTATCCCTGCAACTATAAGTATTCCTGCAACTATAAGTATCACTGCAACTATAAGTATCCCTGCAACTATAAGTATCCCTGCAACTATAGGTATCCCTGCAACTATAAGTATCCCTGCAACTATAAGTATTCCTGCAACTATAAGTATCCCTGCAACTATAAGTATTCCTGCAACTATAAGTATCCCTGCAACTATACGTATTCCTGCAACTATAAGTATCCCTGCAACTATAAGTATCCCTGCAACTATAAGTATTCCTGCTACTATAAGTATTCCTGCTACTATAAGTATTCCTGCAACTATAAGTATTCTTGCAACTATAAGTATTCCTGCAACTATAAGTATCCCTGCTACTATAAGTATTCCTGCTACTATAAGTATTCCTGCAACTATAAGTATTCCTGCAACTATATGTATCCCTGCAACTGTAATTATCCCTGCAACTATAAGTATTCCTGCAACTATAAGTATCCCTGCAACTATAGGTATCCCTGCAACTGTAATTATCCCTGCAACTATAAGTATTCCTGCAACTATAAGTATTCCTGCAACTATAAGTATTCCTGCAACTATAAGTATCCCTGCAACTATAAGTATCCCTGCAACTATATGTATCCCTGCAACTATAAGTATCCCTGCAACTATAAGTATTCCTGCTACTATAAGTATTCCTGCTACTATAAGTATTCCTGCAACTATAAGTATTCCTGCAACTATAAGTATTCCTGCAACTATAAGTATTCCTGCAACTATAAGTATTCCTGCTACTATAAGTATTCCTGCAACTATAAGTATTCCTGCAACTATAAGTATTCCTGCAACTATAAGTATTCCTGCAACTATAAGTATTCCTGCAACTATAAGTATTCCTGCAACTATAATATCCTGCAACTATACGGGATTCCTGCAACTATAAGTAATCCCTGCAACTATAAGTATCCCTGCAACTATAAGTATTCCTGCAACTATAAGTATCCCTGCAACTATAAGTATTCCTGCAACTATAAGTATCCCTGCAACTATAAGTATCCCTGCAACTATAAGTATCTCTGCAACTATAAGTATTCCTGCTACTATAAGTATTCCTGCAACTATAAGTATTCCTGCTACTATAAGTATTCCTGCAACTATAAGTATTCCTGCAACTATAAATATTCCTGCTACTATAAGTATTCCTGCAACTATAAGTATTCCTGCTACTATAAGTATTCCTGCAACTATAAGTATTCCTGCTACTATAAGTATTCCTGCAACTATAAGTATTCCTGCAACTATATGTATCCCTGCAACTATAAGTATCCCTGCAACAATAAGTATTCCTGCAACTATAAGTATTCCTGCAACTATAAGTATTCCTGCTACTATAAGTATTCCTGCAACTATAAGCATTCCTGCAACTATAAGTATCCCTTCAACTATAGGTATCCCTGCAGCTATAGGTATCCCTGCAACTGTAATTATCCCTGCAACTATAAGTATCCCTGCAACTATAAGTATTCCAGCAACTATAAGTATTCCTGCAACTATAAGTATTCCTGCAACTATAAGTATTCCTGCAACTATAAGTATCCCTGCAACTATAGGTATCCCTGCAACTGTAATTATCCCTGCAATTATAAGTATTCCTGCTACTATAAGTATTCCTGCAACTATAAGTATTCCTGCAACTATAAGTATTCCTGCAACTATAAGTATTCCTGCAACTATAATAATTCCTGCAACTATAAGTATCCCTGCAACTATAGGTATCCCTGCAACTATAATTATCCCTGCAACTATAAGTATTCCTGCAACTATAAGTATTCCTGCAACTATAAGTATTCCTGCAACTATAAGTATTCCTGCTACTATAAGTATTCCTGCAACTATAAGTATTCCTGCAACTATAAGTATTCCTGCAACTATAAGTATTCCTGCTACTATAAGTATTCCTGCTACTATAAGTATTCCTGCTACTATAAGTATTCCTGCAACTATAAGTATTCCTGCTACTATAAGTATTCCTGCTACTATAAGTATTCCTGCAACTATAAGTATTCCTGCTACTATAAGTATTCCTGCTACTATAAGTATTCCTGCAACTATAAGTATTCCTGCTACTATAAGTATTCCTGCTACTATAAGTATTCCTGCAACTATAAGTATTCCTGCAACTATAAGTATTCCTGCTACTATAAGTATTCCTGCTACTATAAGTATTCCTGCTACTATAAGTATTCCTGCTACTATAGGTATTCCTGCTACTATAAGTATTCCTGCTACTATAAGCATCCATGGAACTATAGGTATCCCTAGAACTATAAGAATCCTTAATCTTCGACAACTTCTGAAGGAGACGGAGCACCTATATGTATGTGCCGAGTGCTGTGACAGCACCTATATGTATGTGCCGAGTGCTGTGACAGCATCTATATGTATGTGCCGAGTGCTGTGACAGCATCTATATGTATGTGCCGAGTGCTGTGACAGCACCTATATGTATGTGCCGAGTGCTGTGACAGCATCTATATGTATGTGCCGAGTGCTGTGACAGCACCTATATGTATGTGCCGAGTGCTGTGACAGCATCTATATGTATGTGCCGAGTGCTGTGACAGCACCTATATGTATGTGCCGAGTGCTGTGACAGCATCTATATGTATGTGCCGAGTGCTGTGACAACATCTATATGTATGTGCCGAGTGCTGTGACAGCATCTATATGTATGTGCCGAGTGCTGTGACAGCATCTATATGTATGTGCCGAGTGCTGTGACAGCATCTATATGTATGTGCCGAGTGCTGTGACAGCATCTATATGTATGTGCCGAGTGCTGTGACAGCATCTATATGTATGTGCCGAGTGCTGTGACAGCATCTATATGTATGTGCCGAGTGCTGTGACAGCATCTATATGTATGTGCCGAGTGCTGTGACAGCATCTATATGTATGTGCCGAGTGCTGTGACAGCATCTATATGTATGTGCCGAGTGCTGTGACAGCATCTATATGTATGTGCCGAGTGCTGTGACGGAGGTGTTGGGTAACAAAACCGACAAAACAGGAAAACAGAATTGATAAGTTAAGTGTTATAAAAGCTTGGTCTCACAAATGGCAACATGGACGCCGCGGCTAAAAACCATTCGTCAGCACATAAACAAAAAGACACCGATACAATTAGATTTAAAAGAAGAGAAAAAACAACAAAGGTAAGGTCTTGGAAACGCCCGAATCCTCGTACACAAAAATCAAACCGTGTCCGAGAAGCTCCATAAATCAGCTGACAGTAAGTGACGTAGTGGATAACGTGCAGATTTTGTCGAAACAAATGTGGGGGTGTTGGAGGAATGTCAATCTCTGAAGGATAGACACACGTGGAATATGCACAGAGCAAGCAATGGGAGAGTAACAACATGGAGAAGTGGAAATACAGATGAATGGGGAGAATGGTAGTGGTGGGGTGGAGGGGGGTGGGGGGGGGGGGAGGAGAAGATCCGGTTTAAACAAAAATTTACTGAATGCTGGGTAACAATTTACAAGAACAATGTAATAAAGGCAATGTGCTGATCGAAATCTTGATTTGAAATGTGAAATACAAAGACAGTGTCGTCTGATAAAACTATATGGTCACAAGTCACAACCAGCGATGGAAAAGTAGAAAATATCACAAACCTCGAATATCTGGGCTCCATAATTACCAGCAATAGGGACAGCTCAACAGTTGTTAGAAGGAGAATGCGCATAACACTAAACATGTTAATTGGGAGAATAGTCTATGACACAACAGCAACTGTCAGATACAAGTTAGCAGTTTGGGAACACGCATCTTTCCTACGGCATCATCATCATCATAATAATCATCACCATCAACATCCCCACCACCATCATTATAATCATCATAATCATCATCATCATCATCATCATCATCATCATCATCATCATCATCATCATCATCATCATGACAATCACCATCACCAGAATCACCGTCACAACCATCACCATCTCCACCACTCGCCTGTCTTCCTCCGCGTTATCTGGGATTCACAACATGAATTATAGACCACATGAGAAACACATAATCAGAACACCGAGACGTTAGCAATGAGATATCACAAATTCACACATTCACGGAGCACCTGGACCAAGAAGTAGAATACATAAACATTGTAGCAGATTGAACACATTAGAAATCTTCCCCATATGCGGAAAGACAAAGAGGAAGGGACACAGCCACCTCATGTCACTATACCATGGCCTAAAATATGTGCTGTGAGACTACCTTCATGTTCACTTGGGAAAATACAGACTCTTATCCAGAGGTTCTATTCCAAAATCACATTATGTGTGTATGTGCTATGTTCGCTAGCTTTTAACTCAAGCGTATTCCATACTCGTTGGACTTATTATTGTGTGTGGATTAGATTTTCTATTACCAGTGTCCCTCGCCTCAGGCGAATCCACTTCGACCTCTGAGGTACTTGTAATGTACGTCCCAAAGTCAAGGACGATAAATCAACAATTTGATACCGTGATTACCTTCCCTCAAACCGGAAACACGTCACAAGCATGTAAATATATCTGCCCACATCTTTGGGCGAGCAGCGCGATGTGTTGCCACAACATGGCAGGTGGGGTTCTGTGATGTGTGGGACATCTCCTTACATACAGCCAAACATCAGACAGATGCTATTTTTGCTTTTAGACAAGAAAACACCAAACATATTTACCCGAGGTACCGAGAAAGGGAGGCTGAGAATAATTAAGCTTCTTACAACATTCTTGTTGCAGTTGGTAATGGGATGTAAATGTTGGTGCTTACGCGTTGAAGGTTGATGTTTGCGTATGGAATGTTGTTTACGCGTGGAATGTTTGTGTTTACTGTGGAATCTTGGTGTTTACGTGTGGAATCTTGGTGCTTACGCGTGAAGAGTTGGTGCTTACGAGTGGAATATTGCTGTTTACGCGTGAAATGTTGGTGTTTACGATTGGAATGTTGTTGTTTACGCGCGGAATGTTGGTGCTAGCGGTGGGACGTTCCGCCATCTTCTACTGTATAAGAAGAGTATGCAATGTCTCACTGAAAACGCCCGGATGTCAGGAACGACTGGGAAACAATATCGCGGATTGGTTAAGTAATTTTACATACCCTAGTGGACGCGTTAGCGAAGTTGACAGCAGACTGCTCTGGTTATATCATGAGCACGGTCGGACCAGGGTTCGAGGCCTGGGCTCGTCGACTGGGTAAGTGAAGGAAAGTACTGGCCACCTGTTGCTCCGTGAACTGAACTCAGACCTACAACATGCGATGGTCTTAATCACATCACAGACCTACAACATGCTGATGGTCTTATCACATCACAGACCAATAGCAGTAAACTGCTTGGGGGTAAAATGTGTGTCAAAGCTCACACCTCTTGTATGTTCCCCAGGGCCTATTAGACAACAGACAATTGGCAGCTCTGTAGCCTACCATGCATGCCGTAAGAGAAGAATAAGGAGGGTTGGTGTGAGCCTGATTGGTTCATCCCGTAGAAAACTGCCAGCTGTATAATCTAGCCAGTCACGAACAAGCCTACTTCGACGCATGACCAACTAGACACCCCTTTTGTCAATAGCCAGGTCTAGCATCCACCAGAACATGAGACTGAGAGAAGAGCGCAAGGTAGAAAGTTAGAGAGGCTGAGCGTGAGTGATAGGTGTAAAGTATAGTTACAAATACCGAGGCCAGGGCCTAGGCGAGCGTGATTTTTACTTGCTCTAATTAAATCAACAACAATAAAATTCCGTCCGACTTTCGCTCACACAACACACCCCGAGATGGGAGTCACAATAACGATTGAATTCTCTGATCGTGTTCGATTAAGTAAATACACAGATTCCCATACTGTGTGTTCAGCCGGGCATATCACGAGTGACTCTCGACAGGTCAAGTGTCGCGTGACAAGCTGAGTTCAGCAGCAAGACGAACCAAACTGAGCATCCGACCGTCACACAAGCTCGGATGTCGGGACTCTCAAATCAGAGTTGGTTTCAATGCTTTAGATATATATTGGATATAATAAGCTCACACACAGAATCAATGGCAACAGCAATCCGCAAGGTCAAGCTGGCAGACGTCAGGATTGTGGACGTTCATATGGTCAAGATAGCAGACATCAGGATTGTGGACGTTCATATGGTCAAGAAGTCAGACATCAGGATTGTGGACGGCCATATGGTCAAGTTAGCAAACATCAGGATTGTGGACGTTCATATGGTCAAGTTAGCAGACATCAGGATTGTGGACGTTCATATGATCAAGTTAGCAGACATCAGGATTGTGGACGGCCATATGGTCAAGTAGTCAGTACATCAGGATTGTGGACGTTCCATATGATCAAGTTAGCAGACATCAGGATTGTGGACGTCCATATGGTCAAGTAGTCAGTACATCAGGATTGTGGACGTTCATATGGTCAAGTTAGCAGTCATCAGGATTGTGGACGTTCATATGGTCAAGTTAGCAGTCATCAGGATTGTGGACGTTCATATGGTCAAGTTAGCAGACATCAGGATTGTGGACAGCCATATGGTCAAGAAGTCAGACATCAGGATTGTGGACGGCCATATGGTCAAGAAGTCAGACATCAGGATTGTGGACGTTCATATGGTCAAGTTAGCAGTCATCAGGATTGTGGACGTTCATATGGTCAAGCTGGCAGACATCAGACATCATACACACACACTTTCACCCACACACGTTCACACACACACACATACATTCACACATACGCACGTCTTTACACACACACACGTTCACACACACACGTTTACGCACACATACACACACAATTTCATACGCACACCTTCACACACATAAACATACCTTCGTACAAAATATATACACCTTCACACACATCCAAACATACACACAAATTCACACACACACACACACATATCCATACATACACACGTTCATATACACACACGTTCATATACACACACGTTCATATACACACATGTATACACACCCAGACAAGTAGACTTACCACACCTGGGCAACACGTACAGCCCTTACAATTCCTGGTACTGCCGTTGTGACGTTGACCCCGAAATTCAGAGCCCACCTACAGTTCTGTGTGGAGACTGCCTGCACTTCCTGTCTAACCACTCGGTGTGTCGAAGTGGAGCCCAGCGCTCAGACAGGTCGGGCGGATTCTTAGAACAAAATCTATTAATCCGACCATGTAAGCAATAATTGTGTAGCAAAGCGAGCCAATGAAAAGCCTTGACACAAGTGTTGTTTGCTAAACATTGATTTATTGATTTCTGTGAATGGTTTAGGGTTGTTCGGAGGGGTAGGGAGGGGAGTATCAGGGAGGATGAACAGGTTTGACTTCCTCTACCACCACAACCACCATCACCACCACCACCACCACCACCATAACCACCACCACCACCACCACCATCATCATCATCATCATCATCATCATCATCATCATCATCATCATCATCATCACGTGTCTTGCTGATATACGTGGGCCGTCATGGTTCACCATCTCACCAGAGACCGGGATCTGATCCGTGTTCTTTTCGCGATCATTCCACATGGCAAGCATCCGATTATTTATCTCTTTACCTTCCACTATCTCTTCCCCGCTCACATTTGCCGCCATTAAAACCCCCAGCACAGGGCTAAACATGGCCAGGAGTAATTGCCAGGCATATGTGGCCAGGAGATCCCGATGACGTCACATAACCCGACCATCACCTATCACAGGTATCCGGCCTATTCTTCTCGGATAACATCAAGGAAAATCTCAGCACAGAGCACCAACTCCTCACCACGGTGAAGATCAAAATGTGTGTACCAGAATCACACATGTTACACTTAGTGTCAGTGGGTAGGTTATCTGGATTTGAAATGTAGTCTGCCCCGGGATCTATTCGACCCTCGTCTGTTGAATGTCCTATTGTCCAGGAATTTTTGCTACGTGCATCATGCATTTCGCTCTTCCTTTTTGTGTGTCCTTATCTGAGAAGTTTATGCTGTTGATCCATTACCCCATAACTAGAAAATTCTAAGTACATCCTTGGGTCCTCCTTTTGTTAGAACCACACCACCCACTACCTTGGCCAGGCAAGATGGTAGGAGATCGTCTAGAACAGTGGTTCTCAACCGGTGGTGAATTCCCCTCTAGGGGGGAATTTTAGGGTTTCCATGGGGGGAAATTAAGATTATTTCAAGATCGCGTTAATACAAGAACTGATTACTTGATATTGTTTTTCCCTTCATACTTTACGGTTCTGTACGTATCTCATCTCATCTCATCATGTTCCTCTTGTACCTTGCGGTGTCGAGGTGAAGTATAAACTTCGTGAGAGTGCCCGGTTACGGGCTTCGTATATCGACATTCCCATGGATTCTGTTATTCCTTCCGTCCAACGTTTACGTGGTCGGCCTCTTCCTCTGTTTCCATCTGGTCTGTACATCATTGCTTGTTGTGGCATGCTGTTAGACTGGTAACCTACTTGCATGGCCAAACCATTTGACTTGCTGCTTTCTAATCAGTCCGTTTATACTTCTTAGTTTTTCTACGAGCAGTATGAAGATCCCCTGCCGGCTTGCTAGGCTTGATCTGTACGTATCACCCTTCTGAAATTCATTTTATAACGTAAGTAGACCCGCAAATAACGTTTTATGTAGACGTCTAGACTTGTTTTAGTATGTGCTATTAAGTTTAGCTTCCATTGTTATGTATACTGTGTAGGGGTGGGGGGAATGTATACGGAGGAAATACAAGAGGTGGGAATGACGTTCTGAAAATATGGTGAAGGGGGCACGGGCCAAAAAAGGTTGAGAACCACTGGTCTAGAATAAGAATTTAGCCATCCGGAGAGGGCCTCATGGAGTCTGGACGGTCGAGTATTCTGCTATCACCCAAGGAAGTCTGCAGATGTGGCACCTGCGGTGTTTGAACCTTTGATGCATATCATAGAAATATTTTAACAACCGGAAAGATTTGTGAAAAGAGATATAGAGGAAGACAGTGTAAGAAATTTCTTGACATTCTTGTGTATTAGCACGGAAGGGAGTCAACACACGGACTGATCCATGCCGTCGGAGATCGTAATTTGTGGAGGAGCATGGTCTCATACGCCAGCCGCCTAGGCACTGGATGATGATGATGATGATGATGATGATGATGATGACGATGATGTTGATGATAATAATTATGATACATTGTGATCACAAGGCCCGGGTGGAAGACGAAAGGAAACTGATGACAGTCTACAACTAAAGCATTTTCTCTGGAATCCACAAGGCAAACTAAATCATCATTATCATCACCAAGTGCCCTGCCAACTGGCGTAGGCGTTCATGTCTCTCCACAGATCTTGGTCTTTGGTGTTCTGGATAAACTCTGCTGATGATATACCTCCATGCCGCCGTCTCAATCCATCCAGCATCATTTCTCTTGTCCTGCCTCTGCCTAGCTTCCCCTTGATCTTCCCAGTCGTCACAACGTTTTCCAATGCATCTCTTCGGATCACATGACCAAAGAAAATGGTTGTATATTATGTTCTAGTTTCATTAGCCTCTTTCTGACAGTCGTCGTTAGTTACTCTGACAGTCCAAGGAATTCGCAACATTCGTCATAGGAACCACATTTCTATTGCTTCCAAATTCTTCCTAATTTGTTCATTTATATTCCAAGATTCACTTCCATACAGCAAACAAGAAATAGAAGACATGAAACACATAGAGAAAAGAATTAGAAACAGAAATAGATGACACAGATAGAGAAGTCAGTAAGGCTGAATGGATAAGAACACGCGTTCCTTCTCTACACCGGACAGTTGGACTAAAATGTTGACTTCTCGTCCTTGACTTGCGGACATAAATAACAAGTACCTCTAATGTCGGAGTTTGTTCGCCAGATGGCAATGGACACTGTTAATAGGGAAAGCTATTCCACGCGCACAATTCAGTCAAGTGTGACTAGAAGTATTGTGTATGGACTACGCTTGAGTTCAAAGCGAGCGAGCGAGCGAGCACACACACACACACACACACACACACACACACACACACACACACACACACACACAACAATAACAACAACAACAACAACAACAACAACACACAGAAAAGAATGAGAAATCAATCATGTGGTGAGGTCATGCATAAAACTTGCTAGAGGATAGAGTGGCTTGGCATCAGTTGGTTGAGGGTCGATTCTCCAGTAGGAGATACGTGACGTCAGAAGAAGTTCAGCTCACACTGGAATTCGAAACAGGTCTGTAAGTGTACGAGGCGGACATCATACATAGTATAAACCACTCAGTTATGGGAATTAAACCGATACATCTGAGTTTGCAGCGCAACGCTCTACCTTCCAGCCACTTTTCTCTATCCCATTGCAGGACAAGGTCAAAGTGTGGATCATGTCTATGATCGGCTCCGTGGTGAAGAGTTACGGACACACTTCGTAATCTCGCATACTTCTTTCAAAACACAGCGCAGGCAATTTGGCAGCAGACCGACCCTCGTCTATTTTCATACCATGGTATGTTGGCCGGTCTTTCAGAAAGCAATGGCAGATTAAACAAGTTAGTTGCATATCCTTTACAGGACGTTGCAGTCAACCCCAGCATGTTTTGGCTGTTTGTGATCTCTTGGCCAGTTTACGTTCAGTAGTTTGTCATTGCTTTCTGAACGGCCGGCACCCATACCATTTTATTTTAAAAAAAACAACGACAGGCGGTCTGCTGTCAAATCGCCCGCTGCTGTGTTTTGAACGCGGTTTGTGAGATTACAAACTGCGTCCGTAACACATTCGCCACGGAGCGGGCTAATGGCAAACTACTAAACGTAAAACATGCCAAGAAATCACAAACACCTCAAAAATGCTGGGGTTTACTGCCACGGACTGTAAAGGATATGCAACTAACTTGTTTAACCTGAAGATAAGAATGTCTATTACCTGTTTACGTTGGATAATCATCTGATCGTTGAACCGGCGCCATCAGAGTCTGCATGCGCTAATAATTAACACGCGGTTACACGGGCTAAGACTTCAAGGACCCGGCAGACATAAAAGGGTAGCAGCTCAAATGCCCTCCTCATGTGTTGATAACAGCCACAATTAATAGCCAACCGCTTTACGAGATGAGGAAGCATTGCTCATCGCATGTTAATGTCCTACTTATGTGAAGCAGGGTGTGCGTGGGCTGAGTGGCTTAAAGGTACAACTCCCACCTCTAATCGAGAAAGTCTCGCACGCTTCACATTGTGGGCACTATAGATTTAAAATAATAAGAACAGAATGGTGTGTCCCAGTCGATTCGGTGGTTGTGTATCGGACATCAAACCTTCACGGATAAGTACGAAAGACTAGAAGGCACATGCTGATTTGTTGAAAATCCTCCGCAGCTGAAAATCGAACACTCTCAGCCGCAGGGACAACTGGCGGGGGACTACATTTAAAACATAGACAACCCACACACATTTAAAACATAGAAAATCCACTCACATTTAAAACATAGAAAATCCACTCACATTTAAAACATAGAAAATCCACTCACATCTAAAACATAGAAAACCCACACACATTTAAAACATAGAAAATCCACTCACATTTAAAACATAGACAACCCACACACATTTAAAACATAGAAAATCCACTCACATTTAAAACATAGAAAACCCACGCACATTTAAAACATAGAAAATCCACTCACATTTAAAACATAGAAAACCCACGCACATTTAAAACATAGAAAATCCACTCACATTTAAAACATAGAAAACCCACGCACATTTAAAACATAGAAAACCCACGCACATTTAAAACATAGAAAATCCACTCACATTTAAAACATAGAAAATCCACTCACATTTAAAACATAGAAAATCCACTCACATTTAAAACATAGAAAATCCACTCACATTTAAAACATAGAAAACCCACTCACATAAATGCTGCGAAGTCTTCAACAATACGGACGGTAAAGACAAACAGTAGATGCGGTTGTTGCACACAGTGAACTACTTGGGTTAGAATTAAATTGTAAGAAGGCACAGATTATGGTCGTCACAAAAGAAGAAGGAAGTACCACAATGTAATATACAAGTAAATGGGAATATTCTTAAATAAGTGAATCGATACAATTATCTAAACAGTCATAACTTCTGATGGGAGATGCCTTAAAGAGATTGGAGCCAGAATCGCCGTGGCAAAGGTAGCCTTTTGCAAGGTGAAATTACATACTGACCAACAAAAGGATGTAAATGTCTACAAGAAAATGAGTGTTGAGGTGCTACATACAGCATGTACTTTGGTATAGATGTGAGGCATGGACAATTAGCAGTCAAGCTGAAAAACATCTGGTAGCTGTGGAAATGTGGTTTCTGTAGAGAATACAAAGAATACTATGGACAGACAGAAAAACCAATGACCAAATCTTACAAGAAACAAATGAAAATCGTAAACTGATTAGAGCAATTAGACGTAGACAATCAACATTTTATGGGCATGTTATGAGAAGAAATAAATTGGAGAACTTGGTGACAACTGGCAAGATCGAGGGGAAGAGAACAAGGGGGAGACAGAGAATGTAAATACCTGAATGGCTTGGCCATGGCTTCTCATGGTCGAGACAAGAACACTGAGATGATCCACGACTCTGGTGATAGAGTGGAATGGCGTATCATGACCGCCCACGTTTATAGGTATGGCACATGATGGATGGAAAGACAAAAAGTGTAAACAATGAAACACCAACACAGAAAGAGCCAGAAGAAACACTAAACGAAGCCCCATGTACAATAAAGTTAGTTGCATATCCTTTACAGGACGTCACAGTCGGCCCCAGTATTCTTTTTTTCTTGGATGTTTGTTTTTTGGCAAGTTTATGTCCAATAGTTTGCTATTGCTTTCTGAACGACCGGCACTAATACCATTTTATAAAAACTAAACGCAAGACGATCTACTGCCAAATCGCCAGCAGCTGTGTTTCGAACACGTATGCTTGATTACGAACTAACTCCAATAACCCCTCCGCAAAGAGCCAGCAAACGACAACAAACAACCTCAACAAGTGAAATCACCAGGTTGTGATAACACCACGGCAACAAACCACCTCAAACAAGTGAAATCACCAGGTTGTGATAACACCACGGCAACAAACAACCTCAAACAAGTGAAATCACCAGGTTGTGGTAACACCACGGTGGTGTTTCATCTATCCGGCTGAGCACAGTGTGACAATTTAATCGCGCTTTTTGTAGAAAACAAACAACAACAAAGAAAAGATATGAGAAACAGGAATAAGGCCGAAGGAATGGATGAGAATTATTTATATCCACACACACACACACACACACACACACACACACACACACACACACACACACACACACACACGCGCGCACGCACGCACGCACGCACGCACACAAAACAAAGACGACATTAAAATTATCTACCAATCAGAGAACAGTTGCATTGATGAGTCACGCACGTAACATTTGATTAAAAACAATTATCCAAAGATATCATTTAAAAAATATTAGAAAAAGCAACAATAACAACAAAAACAATACAGGCTGACTTTAGACGAAATATAGATACACGTGACATCATATATTTAATATACGGATATTTTATATTAACACATACAATAAAATAAAGCACAGAGTACAATATACATGTGCATCCTTGCCTTACACATTATTTAAAGGCGTTTTGACTGTGGAGAACATGAATAATTAAGGAACATAATGAAAGAAATAGTTTCTCATAACATTAAAAAAAAAAAAAAACTTGTAAAACACCCCACTGTGAACAAACGGCAGCCGTGAGATTATGTGATGGCACCACAGGTTGGTTTGATATAGAACAAGGAGTCAGACATTATTGTATTGCGTGCCATTTTCTGTTTAACTTATCAATTGACCACAGCAAGAGCTACAGCAAACATTGACAAGGAACAAACTGATCACTTTGTAATAGGAGAAATAGAAATACCTAAAATGCTATACCTGTATTATATGTAAGGACAACGGGCGATTACGTTTATTTCTTCAATTAGTATATGTTATTGTTTATAATCGTATTAACCATATCTGTGTTGTTCGCAACAACAACAAAAAAAAAAAGCTATAACAGAAATATCGGACATGATTGGTGTATTAAATTATTACATGGGTTACATTATCAGTAATCCACAAGCCGCCTTTACTTTCCAGTACATTACCTGGTACCCGTTTTAACGTTAGGACGAACTTGGTGCTCAGGTAAATTGTGAAATCAGACCCGATGCAGATTCGAATGCATGACCATTAGGCCCGCATATTAGCTTCCAGTCACTAGACACTCGGCTGCCATTATCTATGTTAAACAGTAGTCACTAGAGTTCCCCATGGGTCAGACGTACAGCATATACACACGAAAGAATGTATGTCGGGAAGGGGTTATCACATGACTACTAACTCAATTTCAGGAAGTCTATGATAATATTTATAGCATGAGATCACCGCCCTGTGGCTTGTTGTAATCTGAGTCTGTTTCTTATTGCCAGACATTTATAAATCTTAGGTGGCTTTCTTGTGTTGCAAACCATAAAACGCACCGGGTTTTATTCTCCGTGGACTACTTTCTAATCAGATAACGAGGATATCGCTCCGCTATAACAACGTACATGATTGGACTACGAGCGGAGCAGTGAGTCCTTGGAGACGTGACGTTTCAACATGTCTGAAGACTCGCTAACTTCCTGAAGAGTTCTCAGCCTTTGACTAACGGCTGACCATCTTAACGAATAGTTCGAAACTCGGAGTGTATCAGTCACATTCCAGTATACCTGGACATGAACAGCCTGACCTATTGGCAACAGAAGGCGAATGACTACCTCAGCATGACGTAGACATAATCTGTGATGAGGCCAATATATTTATGAAAGCATTTAATTAAAGAACCAAGTGGGAATCAGAGCATCCAGGCAACCAGAAAGGGATGAAGAAGAAATAAGAAGACACACTTAACAATGGTAACCACAATAGGTTTCTAATGTGGTGCCTCCAAATGACAGTGTCTTCCTTAAAACAGAAAACAAAGCAAAAAATAAATAAATAAATAAAAATAACAAGAAATGGATTGCCAGCTAGATAAGCCAAAACGATATCATTCCCAGTCGTGACCACAGATCTTTAAACTATCCTCGTGACGTCACTGTGTTCGTCTGCACCATTATGTCACGTGCTTAACGATCTAGACATCCTTAACAACAATATTGCCAGGTTACAAGACAATGGCATGGTTATTGTAATTACACTGATGCCCGTCAATATTTGATTTGTAATCTGTGGGTGTGTTAATCATGACGTCACTGGTGCCCTTCAATAGCTGATGTGTATTATTTGGTTAAAAGCATTTTCCCCCACCAGACACTCAGCCAATGCTGAGTCAGACAAATGATTCTGAATATATGTGTGACTGCGGCATGAGTTAAGTCAGTCAGGAAAGTATAATCTTTATATGACTTGAGGTGTACTGAGTGTAGCATACTAACCTCACAATTTTACAGACTAATCAAAAATCGAAGGCTGTGTGGGCAATAAAACGCAAGTTGTATTACGTTGCTAACATTTCCTGAGACCCATTATAGGCTGGTTCAATTTGTACAACTCACCTCCAAGCGAATTCCAGCCCACGACCACTATGTTGGCTTGTAAACCGCGGCCACATGGCTGCGACATGCATGAGTCTATCCACTCACACATCCAGTGTTCAACCACACATCCAGTCTTCAACCACACATCCATTCTTCACCCCCACATCCAGTCTTCAACCACACATCCAGTCTTCAAACACACATCCAGTCTTGAAACACACATCCAGCCTTCAAATACTCGTACAGTCTTCAAACACTCGCCCAGTCTTCAAACACACATCCAGTCTTCAAACACACATCCAGTCTTGAAACACACATCCAGCCTTCAAATACTCGTACAATCTTCAAACACTCGCCCAGTCTTCAAACACACATCCAGTCTTCAAACACACATTCAGTCTTGAAACACACATCCAGCCTTCAAATACTCGTACAGTCTTCAAACACTCGTCTAGTCTTCAAACACACATCCAGTCTTCAAACACACATCCAGCTTTCAAACACTCGTCCAATCTTTAAACACACATCCAGTCTTCAAACACACATCCAGTCTTGAAACACACATCTAGTCTTCAACCACACATCCAGTTTTCAACCACACATCCAGCCTTCAAACACACATCCAGCCTGCAAACACACATCCAGTCCAGTCTTTAAACACACATCCAGTCTTCAAACACACATCCAGTCTTCAAACACACATCCAGTTTTCAAACACACATCCAGTCTTCAAACACACATCCAGCCTGCAAACACACATCCAGTCTACAAACACACATCCAGTCCAGTCTATAAACACACATCCATTCTTCAAACACTCGTTCCGTCTTCAAACACACATCCAGCCTGCAAACACACATCCAGTCCAGTCTTTAACCACACATCCAGTCTTCAAACACATATCCAGTCTTAAAACACTCGTTCCGTCTTAAAACACTCGTCCAGCCTTTAAACACATATACAGTCTTCAAACAAACATCCAGCCTTCAAACACTCGTTCCGTCTTCAAACACTCGTCCAGCTTTTAAACACATATCCAGCCTTCAAACACACATCCAGTCTTCAAGCACTCGTTCTGTCTTCAAACACACATCCAGCCTTTAAACACTTATCCAGCCTTCAAACACACATCCAGTCTTCAAGCACTCGTCTAGCCTTCAAACACTCATCCAGTCTTCAAACACTCATCCAGTCTTCAAACACACATCCAGTCTTCAAACGTTGTTTGTGGATCTGTTACCCTGGTCATGGAGGTGTCCTTGCCAGTTAGAGAGCTGTTTGTTGGCCATTCAAAGCACCACTACTGGGCGCATCATACATCGATCAGTGATCAATATCGTAGTGTATGCAAGATTGCCCGCTGCCAGACGAAGGCGCCATTATTTGTTTTACACTTGTGCAATCAGGAATTGTGTTTGATAATAGCGTTATAGAACTCACAGAGGCGGGAACAGTTAAACTTGTTTGTTCATTCGTCCATCACATGATGAAAACCACTCCTTCTTTCATCCGTCGTGAGGTCATGTTTGGTAGTGTGTGGGTCAGGAGATGACTTGTATGTCTGGAGATGACTTGTATGTACGGAGATGACACGTACGTCTGAAGATGACCTGTAAGTTCGGAGATTACTTGTAAGTTCGGAGATGACATGTGGGTTCGGAGACAACTTGTAGGTTCGGAGATGACTTGTGGGTTCGGAGATGACTTGTGGGTTCGGATATGACTTGTAAGTTGAGAGATTACTATAGGTTCGGAGATGACTTGTAAGTTCGGAGATAACGTGTAAGTTCAGAGATGACTTGTGAGTTCGGAGATGACTTGTGAGTCCGGAGATGAATTGTAATTCCGGAAATGAATTGTAAATCCGGAGATGACTAATGTGAACAGCCTGTTGTCCACTTTTTGTTAGGCACACGTTTGCTCATCATACGTACTCACGTTTCTCTTGGTGTAACACCCTGAATCTGACACCTGTCACAGGTAAAACAGCATGAGACGAAGTGTTAACTCCTGGAGATCACTAGTGCTATACCTTTGATGTCCTAAAGGTGTTGGATAGAGGTTACAACATCTTCTTTAGTCCACGCCGTGCGACGTTAGTGATCATGTCTGTCCACTTCCTTCTGTCTCGTGTACTGCCAGCATTCTCATAGTCCATGTTGCGTGGTGTTGGTGATCATGTCTGTCCACAGCCTTCTGTCTGGTGTACTGCCAATCTTCTTATAGTCCATGTCTTTTGGTGTTGATGATCAAGTCTGTGGAGGAGCGGCTGGCCGAGAAGCTAAAATGCCGGATTCTCCTTCGGGAGACCTGGGTTCGAATCCTCGGTTAGGTGTGGAGTTTTTTTTTTCTGTCGGGGGCAAAAAGAAAACTCTAACCAGTACACTTCGCGGCGACTGCATTAGCAAGGCGGCCTTAATTACACAAGCTCAAGACCCATCTACCATACACCGCAAGGTACTATATTGGCAGTAAATGACAGATCATGTCTGTCCATAGCCTTCTGTCTCGTGTACTGTCAATCATCTTATAGTCCACGCCGTGTGGCGCTGGTGATTATGTCTGTCCGCAGACTTCCGTCTCTTGTGCTGCGAATCACTTCTGATACCGAAGTTCCTCCATGCCATGATATTAAACTATCCTTCATTTCCTTCCATGGTCTCCCCCTGCCTCTCTTCCTCTCCAACCTTCCCGTTGTAACCACATACTCCAGCTTTTCTCTTCTCATGACATGCCCAAAAATGTGGACTGTAGAAATGTACTATACATTAATTATACAGGGACTCATTTAGTAGGTGCTGGGCAATTTGACATTGTGGCACGGAGGAACATCAATACCATAAATTACTGGCCACACAAGAGAGAGAGAGAGAGAGAGAGAGAGAGAGAGAGAGAGAGAGAGAGAGAGAGAGAGGAGAGAGAGAGAGAGAGAGAGAGAGAGAGAGAGAGAGAGAGAGAGAGATGATCGCCAACGTCCCACGACATAGGCTATGTTGTTGTTTGTCCATCAAGAATGATGATGACCATTCATTTCATCCAGTGGGGTTGAAGGTGTGGAGCCGTGGGTTCTAAGATGGCTGATAAGGCCTATTTTGGCTCGAAATGTTCTTTGACAATGTGGACAAAGAATGCTTGACGTCTCTGGAGGAGGATTTCCTGCAGTGGTTTTTCTGTCCTGCCTTTTCTTCACAGCTCTTGCAGTCCTGGTTGCCTCACATATAACTGCACCTTTGCGCAATGATGCACGCCACGAATTTCGGTCTCTGGCTGCAGCCTCCCAGGTGTCATGATGAATTCCAAAAGCATTCAGTGAAATTTTCAGAGTGTCTTTAAAACGTTTCCTCTGGCCACCTTGGGAGCGTTTACCACAACGCAGTTCACTGTAAAAATTCGTTTAGGGAGCCTGTGATCTGGCATGCGAGTCAAGTGACCAGCCCAGCGAATCTGATTCTTCATCAGTAGAGTGTGGGTACTGGGCATGGACGCTCTTTCTAGGACTTCAGTGTCTGGAATCTTGTCTTGCCATTTAATCTTCAGTAGCTTCCTTAGGCAGACTGTGTGGAAGTGGTTTAATTTCCTAGCGTGTCGCTGATAAACAGTCCAGGTTTCACAAGCATATAGCAGTGTGGATAATACAACTGCTTTGTAGACTTTTAGCTTTGTTTGCAGGCTTATTCCAGTTCTGTCCCATACATTCTTGTACAGTCTGCCAAAGGCTGCACTGGCCTTGGAGATTCTTGCATTCACTTCGTCATCGATTGTGGCAGCTTGTGACACGGTGCTGCCAAGATAGGTAAATTTGTCCACAACACTTAGTCTATGATCATTCACTTTGATATTCGGCACAGTGTGATTATTCCCTGGAGCTGGCTGGTACATAACTACAGTCTTCTCCAAGTTGATATTGAGCCCAAAGTTGGCACAGGCATGTGAGAAAGCTGAAACATTATGTTGCATGTCCGCCTCTGAGTTGGCATATAGAGCGCAATCATCAACAAACAGGAGCTCTCTGACGGTTGCACTGTTAATTTTGGTTTTAGCTTTCAGCCTTCTGAGATTGAATAACTTTCATCCATACGGTAGTTGATGTCTATTCCAATGTCGTCGTTCTCGAAGGCAGTCATCAACATGGCTGAAAACATGAGGCTGAACAGTGTTGGTGCCAGACAACATCCTTGCTTCACTCCATTGGGTGACAGGAAAGGGTTCAGACAGCTTCACCATTTTCCTGTACTCTTGCCTGCATAGCCGTCATGAAATAGCCGCACTATTTGGACAAACTTTCGTGGACAGCCATATTTTGCCCTAACTTCCCCAGTCCTTCTCTGCTGACTGTACAAAAGCCTTGGTAAAGGGCATGAAAGTGGAGAACATTTCGCAGTTCTGTTCCTGACATTCTCTTGCAGCTGCCTTGCAGCGAAAATCATGTCAACAGTTCCCCGTTTTTTCTGAAGCCACATTGACTCTCAGGAAGAAGACCTGATCGAGAGGGCTTGAGGCGATGAGAGAATTTCTGGCGAGTATTTTCCCTAAATTGAAAGCAAGGAGATGCCTCGGTGGTTGTAAAGGGTTGGCGTTTCCTTTACGTTTGTAAAGGTGGACTATTGACGCGCCCTTAAATCTTGTGGAGGGTCTCGTTCACCATATTTTTGTGAAGACTGGGTGAAGCTGCTCTGTTAGGCCCGGGCCCCCCTCCCTTGTATATCTCTGCTGGATGGAGTCAGGACCAGGTGCCTTGCCGCTGGAGGTTGCTGGATGGCTTTGTTTATTTCCACTTGGTTGGCAGGTCATCAAGAGTCTCATTGGGGGAAACTTGGGAAGGCAATTGATGGTTTCATCATCGAAGAAGGGAAATTGTTTAAGATTTTGCTGAAATGCTCTGCCCGCGTTGGAGGATTTCTTTTTTATCGGTGACCAATGTTCCCCCGTCTGCACTGAGGAGGGGGAAATATGCCTGGTGATGAAGAACCATAGACCGCTTTCAGTGAGTCGTAGAAGTTTTTTTATATCGTGTCTGTCAGCAAAACCCCGAAATTTTATCAGCTTTGCTGCTCAGCCGGAGTCCCGCATGTGCCGAAGTTTCTGCTGCATACTCTCTAATGTTCTTAAAGCATCTTTTTTTTATGTTGACTTTGGGTCATTCAAATGTGCCTTGAGGGGAAAATGTTTCTCGGCCGCAATTGGGTTTATGTCTTCGGAATTTTTATCAAAACCCGTCTTTATGCTTTCGGGGGGGGACCCAGGATTTCCATAGCAGTGTTGTAAATCGGTCCTTTAGGGCTCTCCCCTTTTGTTTTTGTACCTGTTTTGCTTTACATTGGGCTTTAGGCGGTCTTCCGCATATTTTTAACGACTGCTGCATTTTTTTTGCTGTTTAGGGGTGACATTTAGCTTTGTTTGCATTTTTGCCCCTTGAGACGCCGTGGGGGCCTGATTGGATGTTTCTTTTTGAGACATGAACGATGGGCTGTCCAACATTCGGCACCAACATGGATTTTGTCACTCGAACGTTTTTTCTTCCCCTCGACGATTACATAGTCAAAGAGGTGCCAGTGTTTCGAGCGAGGTGCCCCCCGATGTCCTATTTCTCATGGGAGACGGAAAATTGTGTTCGTAATCAGGAGATCATGTTCGGCACATGTTGAAGGAGGCGGAGTCCATTGGGTGTACAATTTCCGCTCCATGTTTTCCCCAAAAAGGCACTCCAAGAGGGGGTGTCCGTCCCTACTCTGGCATTGAAATCCCAAGGAGTTAAGTTTGTCTCCTTTGGGAACAGATTTAATAAATTGTGCGGGTCCTCATAAAAACTTATTCTTGACATCATCTTCGTTGGTCATAGTTGGTGCTAGACACTCACAATGGTTCGTGTTTCCCTTTCCTTCAGCAAGGCAACTTCATGGTCATGAGCCTGTCGTTTACACCCTTTTGGAAATCCAGCTAATTTGCCGACCAGGGCCGACTTAATGGCAACCCCACACCGGATTGGCGTCTTTCCTCGCTTTTCCTTCCCCCTCCAGAAAAATGTGTACCGGCAACAATTTCACAGTTTGGGCCCTTCTTCTGCAGTCGTGTCTCCTCAAAGGGTGCAATGCGATGTTGTACCTGCCCCCTCTCTCCCCAAACAGTGCTGTTCGTCTCTCTGGACCGACGCGCCGTCTCTGTCAAGTAGGGGGTACATTCCAAGTTCCCCAAATTTTTAAGGGAATTGGTTTACTCTTTTAGCTTTGCTTGTTTTATCTTTCTTTGTATGTCGACCCCAGTTTAAGGACCCACCAACCGCGACTAGCTGGTTAGGTAGTGATGAAGCAGACATAACATAGGCTATACTAATCTAGGTGCATGTCTTTTTTACAGGATGTCGTGGTCAATACTAGCAATTGTTGGCTGTTTGTGATTTTCTAGGCAAGATGAAAAACATACTGACTAATAAAAAGATATCAATTGAAACGAGAAAAAGTGTGTTGAAGTGCTACATAGAACCTGTACTTTTGTATGGATGTGAAGTGTGGACAATAAGCAGTCAGGCTGAAAAACAGCTGATGGCTGTGGAAATGTGGTTTCTGAGGAAAATGCAAAGAATACCATGGGCAGACAGAAAAACCAATGAACAAGTCCTTCAAGAAACAAATGAAGATTGTAAACTGATTAGAGACATTAGACGTAGACAGTCACAATTTTTTGTTCATGTTATGAGAAGAAATGCATTGGAGAACTTGGTGACGACTGGCAAGATCGAAGGGGAGAGACCAAGGGGAAGACCGAGAAGTAAATACCCGGATGGCTTGGCCACGTGGTATGGTCGAGACAGGAACACGGAGCTGATCCACGACTCTGTGATCGAGTGAGATGACAGAACATGACCGCCCACTCTTATCGGCATGGCACATGATAGTTGGATGGAGTTTACCGTGGTCTTAAGAACGACTGACGCTCATACCATTCTTATAAATCAGTGTAAGGCAGTCTGCTTCACAATCGTTTTTATTTTGAACCCGTTGAACCCGGTATTCTACGCTGACGTCAGAAAGCAATGGCAACCTACTGAACATAAAATTGCTTAGAAAATCAACCTGGGTTTAAGACTGATCGCAGCGTTCTGCAAAGGATGTACATTTTTATTTTCTTTAAAACTGCGGAATTGAGAAACGCGCTGGCTATCTCTTAGCCACAGAGGCCGGCCGGGTCTGCCAGGTAGGAGTGCAATATGTTATCTATGTATGCCAGGTATGAGCGCAGTATGTTGCTGAGGTCTGCCATGTATGAGCCAAATATGTTGCCGTGGTCTAACAGGTAGGAGTGCCATATGGTGTCCAAGTCTACCAGGTGGGAATGCAATATGTTGCCGAGGACACTACAGCAACAAACTTACTGACATGCGATCAAGCTCCTGCAGTGGACAACTGACATGCAAACGCACGCTTCTGGGACCGGCTCAGTCCCCGACCGAGCGTAAGGCTACCTCTCGGGTGTTGGTGACTGGAGCGGACACCGACAATCAATACCTATCTGTGACCTAATTTGATCCAGTTGTTCCCTAGCATCTTGCTCTAGTTCAATGTGACCTTACTCTGTCTATCTGTCTGTCTGTCTATCAGTCTGTTCGCCTATCTGTTTACCAATCTATCCATCTGTCTATCAGTCTAAATCTCTCCTGGCTATGTACCAGTCTATTTGCCTCTTTATTATTCTATCACTATATCTGTCTGTTAGTCTATCTATCTGTCTTAATTTGCCTGTCTGTCAATCCGTCTATCTGTCTGTCTTTCAGTCGACTTTATGTTTGTCTGTATGTGTATCTCTCTGTCTTCCCGCTTGTCTGCCTGTCTGGCGCTTGTCTGTCTCCTGCATGTTTGTGTCTCTGTCTGTCTGTCTGTCTCTATGTCTCTCTCTCACTCGGAAAGAGAGAGAGAGAGAGAGAGAGAGAGAGAGAGAGAGAGAGAGAGAGAGAGAGAGAGAGAGAGAGAGAATATGTGTACGAGTAAATGTTTGTTGGTCTGTAATTGTTAGTGGGTATATGTGTATGCGAGGGAGTGTGTATTTGTGTGTTATTGAGTGGGTGTATATGTGCGAGTTTTTGTAAATGAAGTATGTATGTATTTTACGTGTTTATACATGTGTGTGTATGTGTGTATGTGTGTGTGTGCGCGTGCGTGCGCGCGCGTCTGCTTGCCTGTGTGTCTCAAAACATGGTAATATGCACTCGATATATTTCTAAATCTAGTTTCACGTTTGTGCTGGCATGGTTGAGCTGAGTGTTGGCATGGTTGAGCTGAGTGTTGGCATGGTTGAGTTGAATCAAGAACCGACATCAGACACTCAGAGCATTACCAAACACGTCCCATCTTTATCTGCTACGGCCAGCGAAGATTCCCAGTACTAATGTTACCAACAGCAGTCTTATTATGTGTCCTTCCGGCATTTTCTCGGAGTCCTGAGTGTCAAGCACTTCCTCTGGTCACTGCCTGCAGTACCATTCTCTCCAAACCGTGATAATCTACCCGTTCTTCTGCACTATAAACACGATTCCAAAGTTCCCAGGCCCCAGCTGCCTTATCATGTGCTGACATGGTCTGTGAAGAAATCTTGTGTGGATATCACTATTATTTCTCTGTGCACACTGAACAGTTTGGGTGATAGTACACAATCCCAACACATTGTTTAATGTATTGAAAACTTGCTAAGGTGCACGTTATATCATCTCAGATCACCCCTAACCAATGTTGACTGCGACTTCACTTAGATTCCATTTGAAATCTGTCATCACTGAGAGATGGCAGCCTCGGCATTTCATCAGTAAGACACACAACCTGCTAGCATCGGCATGTTCTGTCATTTATCTCTTCTGCAGCAAACCTTAAGGCCCAAGTTGACGGCCAGGGAAAGATAAGAAATTAGTCATCAGGGCACTTTCTAGAAAAGCGAATTGCCACAACAAGAACAGCAAATCCCGTTTATTCCAACCCACGGCTAACAACGGATGTGGAATCAATGTTGTGGAGACATTGTCAACACTGGCCAAATAACTTGCTATTAATACCCCAGTACAAAACATCATCTGAAGAAGTCAGGCGGGGGATATGCACCCAAATGTTGCCGCGTTTTCTGGACTGGAGAAAATGCATGCCAATCTATAGAAACGCTGGACTAACTGTGTTTGCTTGCGTCTATATAATGTAACATATGGGAATGATCTTTCTGTGCGACACTTCCTGTCTCGATGTACGTCTGCTTGGTGTCTGTCTAGATCTCTGGATCCGGTGTCTTCTCTGTCTGTCTCTACATGTATATTTGGCTTCATAGATCTGTCTGTCTTCTCTGTCTATATGGTGTATATCTGACTCCCTAGATATGTCCCTCTGTCTTCTCTGTATATGTATATGTGTGTGTGTGTGTGTGTGTGTGTGTGTGTGTGTGTGTGTGTGTGTGTGTGTGTATGCATCTGTTTGTTCGCTTGCGTGCCCGCCTGCCTGTTTGGTTGTCCTGCCATCCATCGATCCACCTACCCTATCTACCCACCTTTTTGCTTACCTACTTACCTAATTTTCTACCTACCTACGTACCCTCTTTCTCCGTCTCCCTATGTCTCTCTCTCTCTCTCTCTCTCTCTCTCTCTCTCTCTCTCTCTCTCTCTCTCTGCCTCTCGCTGTCTCTGTGTGTGCGCGTGTAAATGAACATTTGTAAATATCTCTGTTCAGCTGCTTGATTGACCCAAGATTGGTAGTATTGTGTTATTAAAGATAGGGTGTCATGGAGTAACAGACTGTAAAGGAGATACAATTGTCAAAGAAATAGAGTGACGCAGAAAAAAAATTGCTAAAGGCGTAGCGTGGAAGTGTTAGATTGCTAACGAACTAGAATGTTCCATAATTTTACAGATAGGTACCAAGGAGACTTAGCCTTGTGTTGTTCGTGATGTAGAGTGGTTCAGTGTTAGAGTGTTAAAGGAGGCAATTGCAGGGACAAGTAAAGTTAATAGAAAACAAGAAAGAGTAATTCTATGTATAACCACGGAATCGACATTTCCTAAACCACCTCACTTTTACATTTGCGTCTCCTGAACATATTTCAGATATTTTCTTGTAAATATATTTTTGTTTTAAAGTCCGTGTCAGGAGCGGATGTGTACAGCAATAACTTGGAGCTGTTAATTGACATTTCTTGATGCAATCCGGTTGTATAACAGACTGGTGACAGACGGGGCGCAGAGACGGATTTTCCCGTGAAATGAATTCTCTGTGCAATTTTTATGTCCGGTTTATTTCCTATGTAAATGTTGTATTTAATCTTTGCGCTGTAGTTCTCGGCTTTGTCCGTCTAGGATAGTTTTGGTGTCAGAGTTGGGCGAGGCTTCTAGCTCGCAATGTTTCCTTATATTGAAAGAGACCAGTGTGTATACACGTATGTACTTCAATAAGGTTCTCCGTTCGGAATCCGGTAATGAGATCAGGGCCAAATTGCGCACTCGCTTCGACACACCGTGTCATTAAAAAGCACTGACATTTACTCTTTTGGTGGAGAAATAGAAAAGATCGTTGCAAACTATACAGAGATGGCAATTAAACTCAAATAGTACATGGCGTGAGTTAGATGAGTTGACTTAATAAAGTCAAGAGCCCACATCACAGCACTTGCGACCTTCCCATACGTGCTCCGTCCTCAACAGCAATAGCCAGCGAAGAGTCCCAATACTAATGATACTAGCTGAGTGAGACAGGTGTGCCGCCATCATACCACAGTATAATGCCTGACAACACCAGCGTATTCACACACACGCCGTCGCCTGCGACTCAGGGGTTATTGAATGGCGGTTTCACAATTCTCCGAGATACCGAGTGAAATCAACGGCGGGAAAACTGGGTGCAGGTCGCTTTGGGTTGATTTCGTTGGTATGAGAGTTGGCCTTTAAGAAACAAATGATTGTAAACCATGTCTAATAAATCACAAACAGCCCAGTAAATGCTGGGGTAGATTGGAATGTCTTGTAAAGGATATCCTTCAAATACCTACGTCAAGGGAAGATAATTGTATCACCCGTCCTCGCAAAATGTTTTCAAGAATCATTGGTAATAGCAATCACACGCCCCCTTGGTCTCTTGCGTAGTGAGACCGGATACATAGCCGTTTCGGATAGAGGCAAATAAAAACAGAAGGTCCAGTGTACAAGTTGTTCACGTTAAACACCCCACAGTTAGAAATCATAAAGAGCAGATCCAACGACCGCTGTCCTGACACAATTGTTAGAAAAGAAAGCCTAGAAGCCGATAGATGGAGCCTGGCACATTGGATGGAATCTGTCTAGAGAAATCAGACTTGACACAAAGGCACGCCGAAGTCGGACACAGCGACCTTTGACCAAGATGCAGAACCAGGTGTGACGTACTTAACTCCAAACGGGAACGAAGAAGAAGAACAAGAAGATATGCCCAAAGAACATTGTCTGACGCCTTGTTGTAGTTGTGCGCAATGTTCTGCTTTGATTAGCCTCTTATGGACAATCATCGTTACACTGTTGTCACGCGTGGCTATTGATCACTCACATGTATAAACAATCAATCACTCACATCAAACAGCACATCAAACACATCAACAGCAGATCACACACTTCAAACACAGCACACACATCAAATAGCACATCGCACACATCAAACAGTAACACATGCCACAGGATACGATGTCATTTATTGATATAACATATTTATATTAGTACAAATAAACATACCTTCACGCTTAAAAGTTAGCTGCATATCCTTTACAGGACGTCGCAGTCAACACCAGCAATTTTTTTGCTGTTGTGATCTCTTGGCAAGTTTACGTTCAGCAGTTTGCCATTGATTTCTGAACGAGGTCATCCATACCATTTCGTAACAAAAAAAATGCAAGGCGGTCTGCTGCCAAATCGCCTGCAGATGTATTTACCTTCACAGTAGCAGTTGTATTAAAACATACGTATGTGAAGTGTAGACATCAAGTGGTAAGAAGATGACATATTCTGTGAAGTGTAGACAGGAGCTGGTGGTAAGATTAGATATAAATGTGTACTATTGTGGTAAGATTACCTATGCGTGTGAAGTGTAGACAGTAGATGATGGTAATCAATGATCTAACCAATTACCGTGGTATGTACACATAACTATACCTGAATCATAATGTATTCTTCTTCTTATAGTCCATGTCGTGTGGAGTTGGTGATCATGTCTGTCCATAGCCTTATGTCTCGTGTACTGCCAATCTTCTAATAGTCCATGTCGTGTGGCGTTAGTGATCATGTCTGTCCACAGCTCTGTGCTGCCAATCTTCTTGTAGTCCATACCGTGTGGCGTTGGTGATCATGTCTGTCCACAGCTCGTGTACTGCCAATCTATTTATAATCCATGCCGTGTTGCGTTGGTGATCATGTCTGTCCACAGTCTGCTGACTCGTGTAATGCCAATCTTCTTATAGACGATGCCATGTGGAGTGGGTGATCATGTCTATCCACAGCTCGTGTACTACCAATATTCTTATAATCCATGTCACGAGGTCTATCCAAAGCCCCCTGTCTCTTGTTATGTCAATCATTTCCGATAAAGATACTCCTCCAAAGTGTCAAAGTGTCTAGCATCTTCTCTCTTGGTCTCTCATTGCATTTCTTCCCCTATAAACTCCCTGTTGCATCTACATACTCCAGCTTTCCCCTTCTCATGACACGCCCAAAGAACGTGGACTGTCTTCTTCTGATGTGAATAACCAGTTCTATTTGCGAGTTAACTTCTTTCAAGATATCTTCTTTGCTCTTTCTCTCCGTCCATAGTGTTCTCACCATTCTTCTTTAAAACCACATTTCCGATGTCTCAACATAATTCTTAATCTGTCTGCTAATTATATTGATTCGCTTCCATAAATAATGTACAAGGCATATGTAAAAATAGTAGTCTGTCTTTGTTTTCCATCTGGGCAACGACAATACAGGTCCTTATAAGGAGATCATCTATCTAACACCGCCAACCCGAGACCATAACCAAGACGTATATGACGTCTGCTCACATGCTCAATGTGCCACCTGGTTTCACGCTGCCCTGTTAGGAGTTAGGGTGGAGCTAGATGGGTGTGTCACCTCGACCAGTGGTTTTATATAGGCTAGTGGATGAAAGCAGGTGCCTCAGTTCTCCTGTGACATTGGACATGCCCACCCATCACAGATCTGATCTAAGACTGGTCATCGTGTGAGATTACCTCATGGCACGTGATGATAGTGACTTGAAATGGCAATATGGATACATTTATGTTATTATCAAATAAAACAGAACGTAACACATGTGCATAACAGAATTTAAAGCATTTGCATAAAAGAATATAACACATTTGTAGAACAGATTATAACTCATTTCCAATCATGTGTTGTAATATAAACATTTGGTTATCGGTTATAGTTTACCACAAGACACGCCAAAGAGATGCATACCCAGTACAAGCAGGACAAGCCTCACTCTATGCACAGCACTACGGCCGAAAACAGAGTTGTCATGGTGGTCAGTCTTCTCTTGTGTTTAGAAAGAAGGCTAAGACCACAAGGAAGACTGTCCTGCGTATGGAATGCCCAGAATACAAATACAGAAAGCAGCTCCCCGTCAAGCGATGCCAGCATGGGAGTTGGAAAGTGATCAGAAGAGAAAGGGACAGATGATCATGATCTAGGCTGCATAAGATCCAATACCAGCAAACACAATAACACGTGCCTCATTTCTAAATGTAAACAAAATCAACAATACCCTCATTTGTAGAAAAGAGTCAAAGACCCTTATGTATGTTTTGAAGCCAACTGGACACATTAGGCTGGAGAAATATTTGTATAGGCCAATCGGCACTGGGTGGGAGAGGGGATATGGTCACGATCATACTGTCGCCTTTGATTCCCACAACACATGCTGGTACCTAGTTGAGCCGGGTCGGCGTGGGAGCCCAGGTCAACGTAAAACACTCCCACCTCGATAAGAACTTGAATAGATGACCACAGGTTAGGCTGGTAAGCGTGCTAGCCACTGCTCTGTAACGGCCCTACAAGAGTCGTACTCACTCCTTACCGGATAAACCCAACAAGTCAGGGTGATTGTATGGACGAGGAATGCTACATGGTAGTCCAATATGCTCATACGTGTAGCGTTACTGTACGACATTACACATACCACTGAATGTCATTCAACTTGCCAACTTTAAAGCTGTAAAAAAGAATGTGTACACACCACTGATCATAGTCCTACATACCCTTACTACCAGCAGAAAGGTAAGAATTTACACACACTTCTGAACATAATTCAACATAACCTTACTTCTAGCAGTAATGTAACAATTTACACACACGTCTGAACATAGTCCAATATACCCTTACTTCTAGCAGTAATATAAGAATTTCCACATGCCACCAACATACCATTACTTCTACCAGTAATGTAAATAAATACATGTACACGTACCACTGAATATAGTTCAACATACATTTTTGCAGCAGCATTGTAAGAAACATGTTACTATCCTGTACAAGACTTAGCTGTCAATAGCAGCATCTTTCAGCTGTCTGTTGATCTCTTGGCAAGATTACGCTCAGTAGTTTGCCATTGATTTCTGAGCAAGTCACCAGCGGGGTCGAACCGCTGCCAGTTCTCGCCCACTTAGGAGACTCTGCGTGATAAACGGGATTACGGAGAAAGTGATGTAACCCCTCGGCCAGAGAGACCGGCAAGAAACATGTACACACACCATTACTTGCATCGGTGATATCAACATCCCTGCAATTACTTGGTAAAATTATATGAATATTGTAACCCACGCCTCTACACGGAGTGCAGTATGTGGAACTTACGTACTCATCCTCGCTTGATGGCAGTGATTATATGATTACACATGATTACATACTCCAACATGTTAAGATAATATGAATACATAATACCATTATAGCTAATAGCCACGTGAATATATGCATTTAGGCACACAATCACACATATCATATATACATATAAGAACACACATACACACATATCATATATACACAAGGACTCATATACACACATTATAGATAAATATAAGTGCATACATATCGTATTCACATATAAGGACATACATAGACACTTATTATATATACATATAAGGACATACATACACACATATCGTATATCCATATAAGGATACACATACACACACATCATTTATATATATATATATATATATATATATATATATATATATATATATATATATATATATATATATATATATATATGAGGACACACATACACACATATCATATATACACATAAGAACACACGCACACATATTTTATATATATATATATATATATATATATATATATATATATATATATATATATATATATATATATATATATAATGACATACACAACACACACACATACACATACACACACATATATATATATATAGGACACACACAGACGCATACACACATATTATATGTCATAGTATCCACTTTAGACTGAAAGGACCTGAAAGCCCGGGTCATTTTATTTCTAACATCATACTCCGCCCCGAACTTATATCCACTGGGCTGGTAGGCGAGTGCCTACCTGCTATGCTACCGATTCGATCCGATACGCTACCAGGACCCCTTATATTTATGCACTCTCCCTCTCTCTCCCTCTAAAATCTGTTCTGACACTGTTATCAAAGATATAACCAGTTTGTCCAAAGATACAATCAGTGTGCCCAAAGATACAACCAGTGTGCCCAAAGATACAATCAGTGTGCCCTAAGATACAATCAGTGTGCCCAAAGATACAATCAGTGTGCCCTAAGATACAACCGTGTGCCCAAAGATACAACCAGTGTGCCCAAAGATACAACCAGTGTGCCCTAAGATACAACCAGTGTGCCCAAAGATACAACCAGTGTGCCCAAGGATACAACCAGTGTGCCAAGATACAACCAGTGTGCCCAAAGATACAACCAGTATGTCCAAAGATACATCCAGTGTGCCCAAAGATACAATCAGTGTGCCCAAAGATACAACTAGTGTACAAAAAAACTAAATCAGCAACAGTACATAATGTTCCTGAACTCATTCCCGAACGCAGTAGACGCCTCGTAACTACCGTTAATCAGCTAAACAGGTATCATGAAACACTATAAACAAATCAATGTGGAGCAAGGAATGAGCATCTTCTGTACAAAGGAGTGGCGTTGATTCGCAATGACAACACTTGCAGGAGCCAAATGGGGTAATAATCCCGGATGAGGCACCCATTTGTTACGTGTCAGATGTTGATCTGAGTCTTCAACAAACAACATTCGGTTATGATATATGGTCAAGAATTGCACTCACAAATCCAGTGAGGTGAAGTTATTGGTTTAAATGTTCAGATATGAATGAAGCCACTTGTGTGCCCTGGTCAAGTCAGCTATAGCCATAAACACTTCTCAAAATGCATAGACGGACCGATCCTGAGAAATTATCGCTCAGAGATTCTTTCATGTGTCATTTGATCGAAAGTGTTCGAAGTGAATATCTTATCGTGAATCTCATCGCCTCCCCGTGTAGACCTTGGATGGTGTTGTGTTTCTGGCACAAATGCAGCTATACAGGTCCAACAAGAATTTTAAGATATTGTGTAAATCGGGACCTGTATGTGGTTTGCTATACTCCAACAGCCAAGAAGTCTTCGTGCACATACTCGTAATGTTTTCTACAGTATCCAGATGACAAGAAGCATGTCGCAACTGTCAGAAGTACCTGATGCAACAGAAGGCAACAAGAATGTGTCTTACATGGTGATTTATGTACCGTTAAGTCCAGTCCTCGATCGCGACAAACTGAAGTGGCGAGTGATTAGCGTATGTGATTTCATCTGTGATGCCGTCCGAGTTGATGTCATTGTCTGCGGGCTTGCTGAAGCGCATGTGGTGGCTGAAATCTTCCTCCATGTCGTGAGTATTGTTTTGTTGTTTATCTTTCTTCCTGGCAATCCTAGATTTCTGTGATAAGAAGATAGTCAAATGTGTGATTACTGTAATAATAAGACGGTCAAACATGTGTTACCTGTGACAATAAGATGGTCAAGCATGTAATAACTGTGATGATAAGATGGTCAAACATGTGATAACTATGATAATAAGATGGTCAGACATGTAAAAGCTGTGATAACAAGATGGTCAAACATGTAATAAATGTGATAATAAGCTGTCTTAGCGTTTTGTATCTTCTGTAGCTCACGCTATGTTCTCTCTAATATTCATCTCTGTTTGTATTCTCTTCTTCGTGGGAATTTTAGGTCCCGCGCTATTTCACATGCCTTGTGGGTTCCAGACAAGAGAATGCACAGTTATATTATTATCAGGTTGATTCAGTGTTTATCCTGCCCCACGCCTGCGGTGTTTCCCTCACCGCTGGATTCACTGGGAATTGTTTAGTTCTCTCCTTGAGCCCTGCATTGGTGATTCTGTCCGACCATTCTATTCCCGCTATTTAGCGCATAGACCCTCAACTGAATGTTTGTAGTTTATTAATAATTCTTAAGAGTTTTAAAGGAGAGAGAATCGACTCTATTGCACCGGGTTTTATCCCATATAGCTTCGATCTCGCTCATCAGGGTGGCCTGCTGAAAGCGTCGCACAAAGCACGAACTCCGTAGCACCAGCGAAGACCCCCCCCCCCAGGAGTCTCTGAGAAAACTGCACTTGTGAATCGAATGACAAAGTCGGGAATTGAACCCACACTATTTGGAGCTCCAGGCGGACGGCTTAACCACTTCGCTACGGAGACCCAAGCCCCCCCCCCCCCCCAACCAACCCTTACCACTAGTAAGTCTGGCCAGATCGGGGGAAAAACAGGCTCCTCAACTGAAGGGGATCTGAAACTGCTGTGCTGACCAGCACTCTTGTCTCTACAATGAAATCTAAAGACCTCTCTCCCACTCCTCCAGGCGTGTTGGGTATATGATGCTAGCCTGATGTTTCTATTGACCACTGGACCTTTCATGGTTCATGTGTTAATATCACCACGATGACCTTTACTTCCAGGAACTGTTTCTGGTACCCTCCCAAGGCTGAATCAAACTTGGAGCCAAGGTCTGTTTAAAAAACAAAACATTTACATGGATGGATATTCGAACACACGGCCATCGGGCCGATATACAAACGTGCTAGTCACCACGTCACCGCAGCTCTGTTAGCTCATTCTTACAATTGGGTGTATCAGGCAAGAGGTTCCATATCATTGCATCGGGCTTTATTTTATATGGCTCGGTCTCTTTATTCTACATTATTTATTCTATATGGCTCGGTCTCTTTATTCTATATTCTTTATTTTATATGGCTTGGTCTCTTTATTCTATATTCTTTATGCTATATGGTTTGGTCTCTTTATTATATATTCTTTATTATATATGGCTTGGTCTCTTTATTCTATATTCTATATGGCTTGGTCTCTTTATTCTATATTCTTTATTCTATATGGCTTGGTCTCTTTTATTCTCTATTCTTTATTCTATATGGCTTGGTCTCTTTATTCTATATTCTTTATTCTATATGGCTTGGTCTCTTTCCATAGGCGGTCTGTCGAAAGCGTTACACAAAGCACGAAGTATGTATCCCCCAGCAACGACCACCAGGAGTATCCGAGAAAATTGCACTCGTGAACCGAACGAGGTAGTCCGGAATCGAACCCACAACCATAGGAACTCGAGACATGTAGCGTAACCATTTGGCCACGCAGACTCCCCGTCAGCTCATATATAAAGTACTGTTTACGAAAAGCGACAATTCTTCAACAAACACATTTGGTGGGAAACACAATCACGACGCAGACACAGACAGAAAACTAGGGGGCCGGGCGGAAAACAATGTTTACGTAAAACTCCAGAATGTTCGGAAAAGCTACTAGCGCAGTGACCCCCTCGGTAATACTTCCGGAGTTTGTCGTACGGTCGTAAATACTGACTCTCTCTCTCTCTCTCTCTCTCTCTCTCTCTCTCTCTCTCTCTCTCTCTCTCTCTCTCTCTCTCTCTCTCTGTGTGTGTGTGGTGTGTGTGTGTGTGTGTGTGTGTGTACATGCCTATGGATATTCCCCACACATATTTTTCTCTGTGTGTGGTTGTGGGTGTGTGAGTGTGTGTGTGTGTGTGTGTGTGGGGGGGGGGGGGGTGATAGCCCGGATGGGAGATGAGAAGGTATAATTAAATAGGGACAGATTGACTCTTCACTTTGTAGGCAAAGACGCGTCTGTATGTTATGATTATACATAAATCAAGACATGTCTGCATTGCATGATTATGCATAAATCAAGATATGTCTGTAGTTTATGATTATGCGTGAATTAAGATATGTATATAGTTATGGTTATACATAAATCAGATATGTCTGTAGTTTATTAAATGTCACTTAAAAGTCGACAGGGTCGACTTCATTGCACTGGGTTTTATCCCATATGGCTCAGTCTCTTTCCGCAGCGAACTGCTGAAAGCGTCGCACAAAGCACGAACTCCGTAGCTCCAGCGACCACCCCAGGAGTCTCCGAATAAAAAATACACTCGTGAACCGAAGGAAGCGACCCGAAATCGAACCCACAACCTTCAGAGCCCGAGTCAGAAGGCTTGACCATAAGTACTGTAGTTTATGATTATAAATAAATCAATATCGTTTGATCGACTTGTATGTTGGAAGCCGCGGTGGTGCAGTGGCTAGATGCTCGCCCGCAGTTTCAATGGTCATAGTTCGAATCCACATCGAAGCAGATTTTAACATTGACCAGGAATCCATGACCGTCTCAGTCTACAGAGGGTATAAGCAAATGTTTGGGGAAGTCAAGTCGGCCACCGAGATACTGCACACATAGAGTGACGACTGTTCTATACAACTGTGGCTATAGGACCACATGCCGAATGAGCTGAAGACATTTAAAAGGCTCCCTCATTTACTTTCTTGACGGTCAGTATATTTATTCATCTGTCTGCGTGACTGTCTGTTTGCCTTACTGCCTGCCTCTCTACCTGTCTATGGACAATAATACAAATACGATGTACAGTAGCTTACTGATCCGGTTTACTCCCCTACACAAATCTCGGTACCCAGTTTGCGGGGCTGAATCGACTCCTTCAAAGATCCCGCTGCTTGGACTCGTAACCATATTCTGTATATATTCATTACTATATGTATGTGCCTTTAGCTGGAGTAACTGTTAGGACGGTAAGTTTACAATGGTATCAGCGCGTCAGAAAATGTTTCTATCCTAGTTGTCATCGGTCGCTACGGGAGGGAAAGACTGACTACCTGTCTCTCTGTACACTAAGGGCTACACAATTTCATGTTCTAGTATGTCCTTGCCGGTGTCCCTGGTCTAGGGGTTACACGACTTTCTCCGTAATCCCGTATGCTCTCGTGAGTAACGTGACGTGCGCGAGATTTGGTAGCGGTTCTCTCCGCGTCGGCAACTTCCGGGGTATGTGAGCCGGTCGCTCAGAAATCAATGGCAAACTACTGAGCGTAATCTTGCCAAGAAATCAACAATCAGCTGAAAGATGCTGATGTTGACAGCGATGTCCTGTAAAGGATTTGCGAACCAAAAAACAAAACAAAAAGTATGTCCCTGCTACCTATTACCAGTGTCCCTCGCCATAAGGCTATTCCGACTTCAGAGGTACTTGTAATTTACGTCCCTAAGTCAAGGACGAGAGGTCAACATTTTCGTCCAATTGTCCAGTTTAGGGATTGAACCCCTTACCTCAACATCAACACACCGGTTGTTTAAGAACGCGCGTTCTTATCTATTCGGTCATAGTGAATCGTGGTTTTTGTGCCGCATTGGACGTGTCGGCAAGGCCATACTTAAGGTTAGAAACGATCCCTGAACGGAAGAGGGAGCCAGCCTTCAACCTTCATAGCTCGGCCTGGTCACTTGGCCTCGAAGAACTCCGAGAATGTTTCCTGTGAAGAAGATACTTTGGTTCTAAGCGTTTCTCCTGTTGTGCATACTGAAAACATGTGCAGCAGTGCTGCTGTATTGCTACAGTAGACTTGTACTTTTGCCGAGCTGTCTATTTGTGACAGGTGTATATTTGTATACAGCTGTTGCTTACTTCCTGCTATTTCTCCTGTTCTTTCATCTGGAGGAGTTTAACTATTTTAATGACTACATTCTTGGTGAGGCAGAGGCAGTAGGGAGACAGTGAGAGAGTGGTAGAGAAACGATAAAAAAACACACACACACAGAGAAGAGAGAGAGAGATGAGAGAGAGAGAGAGAGAGAGAGAGAGAAGGAGAGAGAGAGAGAGAGAGAGAGAGAGAGAGAGAAGCGGATTAGAACGAGAAAGAAGAAAGCGAGAGAGAAGAGAGAGTGACAAAAATAGCAGAGTTATAGAAGAGAGAGAGAGAGAGAGGGGGGGGGGGAGACAGATAGTATGGAGAATATATATATATATATATATATATATATATATATATATATATATATAGATATATTATATATATATATATAGAGAGAGAGAGAGAGAGAGCGAGAGAGAGAGAGAGAGAGAGAACGTCATAAGAGAGAAAGGAGAGAAACAGAGAGTAGAGAGAGAACGAGAGAGACACACACAGAGTAGAGAGAGAAATAAGTGAGAGAGAGAGAGAGAGAGAGAGAGAGAGAGAGAGAGAAAGAGGGAGTGACAGTCTTGAGAGAGAGGTGGATAGAGAGATGAGAGAAAGACAAAAATTTTACATCTTTTTATTGTTTCTAATTCTTTGTTTGTTTGAAATCGGTGTTATTGTTGTTACCATTTAAGTTACGTCATTCTCTCTGACTCTCCCTGTGACTCTCTCTATGAGTCTCTCTATGGCTCTCTCTATTTGATTTTATCCCTCTCTCTGACCCTTTCTCTCTGACTCTCTCTCTCTGACTCTCTCTCTCTCTGACCCTCTCTCTCTTTGACTCTCTCTCTCTCTCACTCTCTCTCTCTCTCTCTCTCTCTCTCTCTCTCTCTCTCTCTCTCTCTGTGTTTCTTTCTGGGGGTCACATCCGTGTGTTTTAGTGAACAAACACATATCGAATCTTAACAGGTCTGCTTCAACGTGGTATGGGCATCGGGTCTTCAAGCCACCCCGCTAAGTGAGAGAGAGAGAGAGAGAGGGGGGGAGGGACAGAGATTGAGAGGCAAAAAGAGAGAGAAAGAGATTGAGCGAGGGAGGGAGGAGAGACACTAAAATAGAGAGCAAGAGAGAGATAGAGAAAAAAAGAGATTGAGCGAGAGAGGATATATTTTGAAGTAGACAGAAGGGAAGAAAGAAAGAGAGAGAGAGAGAGAGAGAGAAGAGAGAGAGAGAGAGAGAGAGAGAGAGAGAGAGAACGAACGAACGAACGAACGAACAAACTTTATTTTCAAAGGGTTAAGAATTGGGCACTCAGGCCCGTCTAACATCCTGCCCTTCTATCACTCTCTTTCATACATTATTTCATTCACACATCATTCAAGGCTAACAAAGAACAGCAACAATATAAAAGATATGCATTATAAAGGCATGGGCAAAATGCAAACATCAAAAATACACGACACAGTAATACTAGATAATGGTCTGACACTTGTTATTAGCCATGTGGAATATACTGGCCTACAAAAAGGGGATTGGCTGTTATACTAGGGTTTTGTTATTATTATTATTATCTCAATTATTAAGGGGGAAGGTAATCCGTATTGAGATAGTGTTCGAATAATTTGCGATTATATGAATAGGGATTGGTGATGTCTTTGATTTCTTGTGGAAGATTGTTCCACAGCTGAGCTGCAGAGTACGTTAAGCTTGTTTTGTATAAGTCAATCCTAGGCTTCGGAATGTGTAGTATATTTAAACGTTTACTGTGTCTAGCATTATATTTAAACAATGGCCAAAGGTAATTTGGGGCATTCCGATGCAGGATTTTGTGAATTAGTTTAGCTTTATTGAAAAGCAGGCGTTTGCGGAATGGTAGTAACTGAAGGCGTTTATACAGGCTAGGATTGTCAGATAAATGTTTGCTATAAATTAGACTCATGGCCCGTTTCTGGAGTGAGTAAAGTCGCTTGGTGTTTGAATTAGAACAACCGTCCCAGATTGTAGAGCAGTAGTCAAAGTGTGTCTGTATATGAGAAGTATAGAATAGCTTCCTTGTGTCCTCATCAAGGAAGTTTTTAATCTTGGCGAGTTGGTAGACTTTTTTCGCTGTTTGTTTAATAAGCGCTTGAACGTGGGAATTAAAGGTTAGGTTTCTATCAATGATTAGGCCTAATGTTTTGTGCTCAATTACACTTTCTACTGGCATGTTATCGATGTGAAGTTGAAGTGGTGTGTGTGAGCTTAGAGTTTGAAGTCTTTGTCTAGTTGTTAATAACATTGCTTTTGTTTTAGTGATGTTAATTTGCATACGGTTTGAATAGCTCCACTTAACTACATTATTTAATTCTTGTTGTAAAGACGACTCCAGTAAAATACAGTCTTCAGCGTTTGTGTACACCGTACAGTCATCTGCAAATAGATCGCAGGACGACGAAAGATGCAAAGGTAGATCGTTAATATATATGGCAAATAATAGAGGGCCAAGAATAGAGCCTTGCGGTACTCCAATATTGAAGGTAGTGGTTTGAGACAGAGATTTATTATGTGATACTACTTGCTTTCTGTTTGATAGAAAAGATGATATTAGAGTGACTACATTAAGGCCAATTTTCATTGTCTCGAGTTTTTTAATTAAAATAACATGGTCTATCATATCAAATGCTTTCTTGAAATCAATAAACACAGTTCCACATAGACTGTTGTTGTTTATATTCTGGTGCCAATTTTCTATCATGTTTGTTAGGGCCGTATGGCAAGAATATTTGGTCGAAATCCTGATTGGCTGTCAACAATAAGCTTGTTGCGAACTAAATACTGTAATGTTACTTTATGGATGTGTTTTTCTAGTGGCTTAGATAGTGATGATAGTAATGAAATGGGTCTGTAATTGTTCGGGAGACCATTGTCCAATGAACCAGATTTAAGAAGAGGGTACACTTTAGCGATTTTGAGAGCTGATGGAAAGTGGCCTTTGGTTAGACACTGATTATATACATAGGTTAGTGATGTACAGATCACTGGCGCAGCACAACGGAGAATCCGGTTGCTGATTCCATCTAACCCAGATGAGGTTGTGTTTTTTAGGTTACTGAGGTAAGCGAATACTTCAGTGATTGTCATTAGCGGTATGTCGGAAAGAATATCGCGGGAGCATCTATTCTCGCAAAACGATGACATTAAAGATAAGTTGCAAGGAGAATTGAGAGAGAGAGAGAGAGAGAGAGAGAGAGAGAGAGAGAGAGAGAGAGAGAGAGAGAGAGAGAGAGAGAGAGAGAGAATACTGGACAGACTGCAACCACGTTGAACAATAGTGTATGAGTTCATACATTGTTTGAAAACGGGTTGTGTTGAAGAGAGAGAGGAGAGAGAGAGAGAGAGAGAGAGAGAGAGAGAGAGAGAGAGAGAGAGAGAGAGAGAAGAGAGAGAGAGAGAGAAAGAGAGAGAGAGAGAATACTGGACAGACTGCAACCACGTTGAACAATAGTGTATGAGTTCATACATTGTTTGAAAACGGGTTGTGTGGAGAGAAACGACCCAACATACAACACTTTCACACGACACTGTAATTTGTACAGTGAGGTGAAATGAAACCAGGAACAGAATGTCAATCCTGTCCCAGTTCTCTGTTAATCACAGTTTAACTTAAATCTGGTAGATTCATTCTGTCGGTTGCTTCCAGGCCTCCCAGTGATCTGTCCCCTGACTGGACAATCTAACCAGGAATTAGATGATGTAGAAATACAATTGGATCGTGACTTATCCTGAGCCCTCTAACGGGCCGTACATAAATTGAGGATGTTCGGAAGAAATGTATGTAAGGGCCCGAGTGATCCACGTCGTGGGATACGTAGATAGACTGTAAGTCTTTCAGTGGATAGATTTGAAGAGTTGGTGGAATAGATATTTAAACTGTAATTCTTTCAGCGGATAGACTTGAGGAATTCGGGGAATACATATTTAAACTGTAAGTATTTCAAAGGATGGATTTGAAGAGTTGGTGGAATACATATTTAAACTGTAAGTCTTTTAGTGAATAGATTTGAGGAATTCGTGGAATACATATTTAAACTCTAAGTCTTTCAGTGGATAGATTTGAAGAGTTGGTGGAATACATATCTAAACTGTAAGTCTTTCCGTGGATAGATTTGAGGAATTCGTGGAATACATATTTAAACTGTAAGTCATTCTTTCAGAGGATAGATTTGAGGAATTCGTGGAATACATATTTAAACTGTAAGTCTTTCAGAGGATAGATTTGAAGAGTTGGTGGAATACATATTTAAACTGTAAGTCTTTTAGTGGATAGATTTGATGAATTCGTGGAATACATATTTAAACTGTAAGTCTTTCTTTCAGAGGATAGATTTGAGGAATTCGTGGAATACATATTTAAACTGTAAGTCTTTCAGTGGATAGATTTGAAGAGTTGGTGGAATACATATTTAAACTGTAAGTCTTTTAGTGGATAGATTTGATGAATTCGTGGAATACATATTTAAACTGTAAGTCTTTCTTTCAGAGGATAGATTTGAGGAATTCGTGGAATACATATTTAAACTGTAAGTCTTTCAGTGGATAGATTTGAAGAGTTTGTTGAATACATATCTAAACTGTAAGTCTTTTAGTGGATAGATTTGATGAATTCGTGGAATACATATTTAAACTGTAAGTCTTTCTTTCAGAGGATAGATTTGAGGAATTCGTGGAATACATATTTAAACTGTAAGTCTTTCAGTGGATAGATTTGAAGAGTTTGTTGAATACATATCTAAACTGTAAGTCTTTTAGTGGATAGATTTGATGAATTCGTGGAATACATATTTAAACTGTAAGTCTTTCTTTCAGAGGATAGATTTGAGGAATTCGTGGAATACATATTTAAACTGTAAGTCTTTCAGTGGATAGATTTGAAGAGTTGGTGGAATACATAGATTTTAAGTCTTGTAGCCGATATATTTTAATAATTCGTGATATACATAGATAGATTTGAATTGGGTTAGTCAATAGATTTGAAAAGTTGGTTCATCTGGTCAGTATATTTGCCATGTCGGTGGGTGTTACCTTGTAACTTGGATAGATTTTAAGTCTGATAGTCGATAGATTTTAAGAATTCGTGCATAGATAGATATATATATATTAATGGGGTTAGTCGATAGATTTGAAGAATTCATGATATACATAGGTGGATTTTAAGTGGGTTAGTACATATATATTGCCGGTCTCCCTGGCCAAGGAAGTTAACGACGTTGTTTGTAATCCCGTATATTCACGTGGGGAAAACAGTTGCGCGAAATTCGGCAGCAGATCGCGCCGCGCTAGTAACTTACGGGGGTATGTGAACCGGTCGTTCAGAAAACAATGGCAAACTACTGAACGTAAAACTTGCCTAGTACATCAACAGCAGCTGAAAAATGCTGGTATTGGCTATAACGTCCTGTAAGGGATATGCAACATTTTTTTTAAAAGTCTATAGATTGAAGTTTTTTTTTTTTTTGTCGGGGGTAAAAAGAAAACCCTAACCTGCACAGTTCTCGGCGACTGCACTGGCCAGGCGGCCTTAATCCCTCAGGCTAAAGATCACATGCATATAAACAATAGATTATAAATAGCATGTTAACACTTTTTTCTCATTGCAATAGAAACATTTTTAGTCAGTATGTTTTCCATCTTACATAAGGCTACCTCTGCCTTAGCGATTCGTGTTGAGCCGGAGATTCTCAGACAAGCAGCACATTTATTTTTCAAAATTTGTTTTATATCCAATCTTCTCATCCCGTTCGTATGCCGTAATGTAGTATTGTAGTGTCTTTTCCGTGATATGTTATGGTTTGTGTATGTATTTGTTTGCTGATGGAGGCTTGTCACCGCAACGTCCTGTGTTTTCCGTGTGTTCTGTAAAACTGCATTACCTTGCGTTATTGTATATTGTTATAATATCTACAAGGCACCTTCCATCGGTTGTTACGACTGGTTACGTGTACTGGTTCATCTTGTCAGTGATTGTGCCATGTCCGTGTGTGTTACCTTGTGTTATTTCATTCTTTTTGGAGATGGCCATAATGTCCCGTTTTCTGACCATTGTATTCTTGTTTTAGTTCTTCTGTGTGTACAATATCAGCATCCATGACATGCTGTAGATCCTAATATAACGTATAGACGTCGGCTCTGTGGCGAATGAGTTATGAATGCGGATCGTAGTCCCGCATACCGCATTCGAAACACAGCTCTAGGCGATTTGGAAGCAGACCGCCTTGCGTTGGTTTCCATACAAGTGTATGAGTGCAAGTCGTTCACAAAGCAATGGCGAACTACTGAATGTAAACTTGCCCAGGAATCTCAAACAGCCAAAGTATACAGGAGTTGATTGCTACGTTCTGTAAAGGATATGCAACTAACTGACTCACTCACAAAGAATGTACAGTATGTGGGATTCTAGTGCACGCACATCTGGATACTCGTAGGTGATACGTAGTTCGTTCAGCCTGCTGAGAGTCTCCTGGTATGATCTATGAGGGGAGAGTGGGGCACTTATAGCAATATCGCTGTGCAGTAAATACTATCCTTGACATATGCCACTAAAGCTATATTGATGCATGTTGCTTGTGAATTATACAGGTCACGCTAATGTCGGAGAGTTAGACAGTATAACAATTGATTGTAACATTAATGAAGAGGAATAGAGGAATGTAACAACTCACCCGTTTACGTCGCAGCTGACTGCAGCAGTATTGTAACATTAATGAAGAGGAATGTAACAACTCACCCATTTATGTCGCAGCTGACTGTAGCAGTATTGTAACATTAATGAAGAGGAATAGAGGAATGTAACAACTCACCCGTTTACGTCGCAGCTGACTGTAGCAGTATTGCAGTAGGCACATAAAAGATGACACGGCGGCACCGCCGAGGATGACTACAAACATCCCCGCTACGGTTTTCAGTTCCAGGGACTCAGTCTTCGCACTTTGTTGTTGGTTGGGGCAGATTTGCGGTCTCCACCATCTGAGGGAGATAGTAGATGTGTTTCAATCGACGTCAGGAGACAGATAGATAGACGGTCTTTAGGGTAGGGTTTGGTTGGTTGGTTTGATGGCTGGTTGTTTGGTTAGTTGGTTGTTTGGTTGTTTGATTGGTTTGTATTTGTACATTGTTTTCTTGTCTGGCTGTTTGATGAATTGTTGAGTGATATGATGACTGGTTTATTGATTGATTGGTTGTGTGCTTGATTGGTTGGTTTGTTGGCTGATTGGTTGTTTGCTTGGTTGGTAGGTTGGTTAGTTGATTGTTGGTTAGTCGGGATTCCAACTTCACGGCAACGGATCGTCCTCATTATGCTCCGTTCCTGTGCCAGTGAATATCACACAAAATGATCCCCACTGTCCAATGTGAAAAGTGGAACAGACAGGAGTCTCGGCAATCCAACAGCCCGCACAGGTACACTGTGCATAATGCCGCCGCCAAATGCCAACATAAAAGTCCTCCACGAAACCACAGTTCATCGTCGATGGAATCGGCAGTCACCAAAAAGACCTCATTGACCCGGGTTTTCTTACATGGCTCTGTCTCTATCCGCAGGTCGACCCGCTGAAAGCTTCGCATTAAGCACGAACTCCGTAACTCCAGCGCTGACTCCCAGGAGTCTCCTGAAAAAATGCACTCGTGAACCGAAAAGGCAAATAAGTCAATTCAGCAACAGCCGGTAGCCATTGTTCCGAACATGCAGGTCACTGTACAAACAAAAGCGGAAATGTAGAAGCATTCCACGCGAATATCACAGCTCACAGAGTCGCGCCACGTAATCGCTCAGTAGCAGGGCGACGGAACCATATACTACCAGTCCAACATGAGGAAAATGCGAATGCAAACCGCAGCCACCAAGATAATTACTCCAGAGGCCGTAGCGGTTCAATGCCTAACCGCCATGCTGGGGACCGGTAGGTTGGTTGTTTGGTTGATTGGTTTGTTAAATAGTTGGTTTATTTGAAGGTTGATTGGTTGATTTATTTGATGACTGGTTTATTGATTGATTAGTTGTTTGCTTGGTTAATTGGTTGCTTTGAAGGTTGGTTTGTAGATTGATTGTTTATTTGGGTGATTTATTGCTTTGAAGGTTTGTTTGTTGATTGATGTTTTGCTTGGTTGGTTGGCAGGTTGTTTGTTTGAATAGTTGGTTTATTTGATGGTTGATTAGTTAATTGATTGGTTTCTTGGGCATTTGGTTCGTTGATCGGCTTGTGTTCACGTTATTAAGTATTTAATGTGAGTGATTGAGTGGGTAAATGAGTGATTGAGTGGGTGAGTGAGTAAGACGGTGGGTGTGTGAATGAGTGGGTGGATGAGTGAGTGGGTGAATGAGTGAGTCAGTGGGTGGGTGGATGGATAGATGGGTGGGTGAGTGAGTGAGTGAGTGAGTGAGTGAGTGAGTCGGTGGGTGAGTTAGTGAGTGATAGAGTGGGTGGGTGAGTGAGTGAGTAGGTAGGTGGGTGGGTGGTGGGTGGGTGAGTGAGTGAGTGGGAAGGTGGGTGGGTGTGTGAGTGAGTGAGTGAATGGGTGGGTGGGTGGGTGAGTGAGTGAGTGAGTGAGTGAGTGAGTGAGTGAGACACACAATTAGGATAGTAAAACGAAATCAAGAAAGACAGAAGTAGAGAAGAGAGACTGTAGACAGATGATGGAAGACAATGCATGTGTACACGAGAAAGGAAAAGACAGAAAGATTGTGAAAATGCATAATACAGCAACGAAACAGTGACATTAAAATATTAACTTAGTATGTAAATCACAGTAACTTTGATGAAATTGAACGAGAAAACGCGAAAGAAACAAACAGTCTAGGAAGGAAGTTTTGCATAAGAAGAAATTCAATCTAACATAACACGACCCCAAAATTAACATATCAAATGCTATGAACTAGGGTTTTATCAAAAGTTGACCCGCGGGAAAGGCAGTGTGTTATCAATACATCATGTTAGCTGGGACAGGCTTCGAGTTGAGAACAAACGAGACCACAAAGAAATAATTTGTCCTGGAGAGACCTGACACATATCTTTTCTTGTTATGGTTTCTCTCCCACACTTCAGCTTATACACTACCCTTCCCCTGTTTGCTCGCTTCCAGGTTGGGTATTGTGTGGGAGTGTGGGGGAGGGGAGAGTGAGTGTGAGTACCGGAATTAATCTCGGAACTACACTGTTAGCCAGCTAAACGAAACGCAAATTGGTTTTAAGAAAAACAAAGGATACACAGAGGCCATCTTTGCTCTTAGACAACTGATAGAAAAATCAATCGAATTTAATGAAACAATCTACTTAGCCTTGTCGACCAAGAAAAGACATGTGATAGAGTAGATAGAAACAAGCTGTTGGAAATTCTTACACGATATGGAGTGAGTACACATCTAACAAACTTATGTAGAAGCTTATATAACAACAGTTAATGCATGGTAAGAACAAAGGGAAGACACTCAGAACCCTTCATCAAGATGTCCGGAGTCTGACTAGATGGTGTCCTGTCCCCCGTCTTGTTCATAACCTATATAGACAGCATATGTAATGAAACCAGACAAACATACATCGTCAACAAAACCGCAAGAAGAAGAGAACAGAAGAACAAATGCAATTTACACCACCTTTTTTTCCGCTTGCTCGTTTTGAACTGAAGCGTAGTCCATACACACTACTTGTAGTAGAGCTGGACTGAATGTTGCGTGTGGATTATCTTTCCCTATTTCCGGTGTCCCTCGCCATCAGGTGAACCCACTCCGACTTCATATTACTTGTAATTAAAGTCCACAAGTCAAGGACGATAGGTCAACGTGTTAGTCCAACTGTCAGGTGTGGGGTAGAACCTCTTACCTCGGCATCAGCACACCGGACGTTTAAGAACATGCGTTCTTATCAATTCGGCCATGCTGACATACATTTACACCATTAAAAAGTCTTAAATGTCGAGTAGAGCGACTTCATTGCCCCGGGTTTTATCCCATATGGCTCGGTCTCTTTCAGCAGAATGACCTGCCGAAAGCATCGCACAAAGCACGAACTCCGTATCTCCGGCGACGACCTCCAGAATATACCGATTATAATGCACTCGTGAACCGAAAGACAGCCAGGAATCGAACCCACAACCTTCGGAGCACGAGGCTGACGGCTTGACCACTTCGCCACGGAGACTCCCCAAAACCATTAAAGAACTCCTATGTGCGGACGATCAAGTACCAGTAACAAACTCAGAAACAGATTTCCATTTCTATTACACCATTACCCTTACTCCGTTCAACCTCAAAGAGAAGTTATATTAGGGTCCCTCCCTGGTGGGCGTGTGTCAGATTAATAATCATGTGACTGAGTCAGCCACAAATAGCGGCTGACCACGGTTTCATCCACACGGGATTGTTGTCAAAAGAGGATCATGGCAGAAGCATCATCATCAGCACATCAGAAGCAGAATTACAAGTCCATATAAATAGTCTAAACGAAGTGTGTAAGGAACATAACATGAAAATTAGCAGCAGTAAAACAGCGGTAATGACTATAACCAAAGAAGAAGAAGAAAATAATAAAGATTCATCTAAACGAACACCCCATAAACAAGTAAAGGGCTTCACGTATTTAGGAAGTATAATATCATCATATGGCAAATCAGAAGACGAGATTGAAAATAGATTCAATAAGGCAAATCAACTCATGAAAACTAAATGGCACCAATACTAAAGAACCAGCACGTATCAATAGATACTAATAAAAAGCACTCTTCAGCACAGGCCTGGGCCATGTGTACTAGACGACCAGCCCGCCACAGATTGTTCCTCTGCTGTCCGGTGGTGTCTCTCATCTTCACCAGATCTAAATCAAACGCAACAAGGATGCTCTCACTGATCAAAGAGATCCGGATACTTGTGTGTTTGTTTGTTTGATGCGCCAGGAACGAACCAGTTGCAACAGGTTGTCAGTGGGAAAGCATACACCACATCCCATCAGAGAAATCATCAGCCGTGCATGATTAATCATGAAAATTGGTCATTCGACGACAGAAAGCGCCACGCAACACATCGCCACGGGTCTTCTCAAGGGACACAATCTTGTTACTTTTCCCAAGGCCAGCAAATCCTGTTTAATTGTGATAATTAATGTTTCACCACTGCACTCGTTAACTTACAGTTCTGTTTTAATGATTAAAGCTCAAATTGCGCGGTTAATGGCTTGATGTTGTTTGTGTGTTTAGACAATGTTGCTCAGATTCGCGAAATTGTGAAACTGTAGATCCGTGATTTTATACCTATCCCCAACACGGGAATAATTTCTGAAAGTGCTCAAACTAACATTTACCAACCATTTACAGACGCCATTACCCTCTTTGGGCAACACGCATCTTCAAATTAATATCCTATTTGTGGCAGACTGTCACAGAATTATTAATATGAGCCAGGGATGAACAATAATATAACTTCTCTTTGAGGTTGAACGAGGTAGGGGTAATGGTATAATAGAATGGAACACAGATGGTAGCCACGGTGGCGCAGTAGCTAATACACTTGTCTGCCCGCCCGGCTGTCATGTGTTCGAATCTCATCAGGGCGGCTTTTAAAGACACTGCTCTTAGATGCCAGATGCGCGTAATCTTAAAATGGTGGCCAGAAAATGTCATGGGAAGTCAAGACGGCCTGAGCATTACTGATCTCATGACCCATCCAGTGGCCATTAGTCTATACTAATGTGGAAGTAGCACCACATACCCAGTCATGTTGATGATGGTAATGATGATGGTGGTGGTGATGATGACAATGGTGATTATAATGATGGTGATGGTGATGATGATAATGATGATGATGATGATGATGGTGGTGGTGTTGATGACAATGGTAATGATGATGGTAATGATGATGATAATGATGATGATGATGGTTGTGATGACAATGGTAATGATGATGATAATGATGATGATGGTGGTGGTGATGACAATGGTAATGATGATGATAATGATGATGATGATGATGATGATGGTGGTGGTGATGATGACAATGGTGATGATAATGATGATGATGGTGGTGATGATGATGATGATGATGATGATGATGATGATGATGATGATGATGATGATGATGATGATGATGATGATGATGAAAGTGACTGTCACAAGGAAAATGAATTCATTGCTGTCGAATATTGGTCATTAATGACGGAGATAAAGAACAGGAAAGAGACGATGCGAAGGTAAAGGCAAAGAGCTATCTGTTGATGAAAGCGGTGATTGAGCGGCAAAGTCTTCTGCAGAAGTTACTGGCTGACAAAGATGATGATGATGATGATGATCATGATGATGATGATGATGCTGGTGATGATGCTGATGCTGATGATGATGATGATGATGATGATGATGATGATGATGATGATGATGATGATGGTGATGGTGATGGTGATGGTGATGATTATGTTTGTTTCTGCTGCTGATGTTAATGATAATGACGGTGATGATAGTGATGATGCCGATTTTGATGATGATGATCGTTATGATACTGATGCTTGTGATGATGATGATGATGCTGATAATGATGATGATGATGATGATGATGATGATGATGATGATGATGATGATGATGATGATGATGACGACGACGACGACGACGACGACGACGATAGTGGTGTGACACCAATCCCCAGCGATAATATCGACATATTTGAGAAACTATTAGACTCGCTGGCGCTGGAAACCCGCCCAAGTTATAAAGTTATAACACATAAACACAAGACAGCATAATTTTGCCATTTCCCAATCGACAGCCAATTCCTGAACTGGTTACACCTGGCGTCACCTGCCACAACAGACAGGTGTGCCGCTGATCGCATTACCCGGAACGTTTCTCATGGCCTGCCTTGTATGCTCCAGTGATATACTTGTGCCTGTATCCGTAGATGCGCAACTCAACCTTCTGTATGGCAGGTATCACAGTGTGATGTGGACGTTATTTGTTGTTCTCCTGACTCCCCAGTACCTTGGCCTTCCCTTTCTGTTGCTCAACCCAAAGGGAATATCTTCTTTGCCAGGTTTCAAGACAGCGATATGAAAAATAGAAACACACGCCAACCTGAAAGCCTGGTTTGGTTTGATTTCTTCTTCTTCTGCCAGCGTTCAACCGGAGTTTTTTTCGAACGTGATTGCGTTGTGCCTGTTTACAGCAGAGCTGCGTTCTTGCGTCGTTAGGCCGACACATCCGACTTCTGCGGGCATTTGTTGACCGGGTTAACCTTCCCGGGTTGTTTGATTTGTTTGTGTATGTGTGCGTGCGTGCGAGCGTGCGTGTGTACACACAGGATCATTTTATTTGCACATCGATATCTCTATAAGTGCACCCGTCTCTTCCAAAGGATCACACAAGTAAAGAGGTCGCCTTGTCCGAGAGGTTTAATGCGCGTACACTTTCTCTTATGATCGTGGCGTAGTGGGTTCGTTCCAGACGTCGGTCATTTTGACTTAAACGATGATATCTCGCCCTTGACTTGGGGACTTGAATTACAAGTACCTAAGTAGTCGCAGTGGGTTAGCCTGATAGTGGAGGACACTGGTGATAAGCAAGCTAACCATTACGCAAATCAGTCCAGTCCACACAATAATACTAGTAGCAGCAAATGCTAGTAGTAATGCCTGTGTAGACTATACTCTAGTTCAGTGGTTCTCAATCTTTTTCGGTCCAAACACCCCTTCACCATACGCTCAGAATGTCATCCCCCCTTTCGTATTTCCTCCCTATAACCCCCCCCCCCCCCTTTTTCCCCTATTCACAATATACGTAAACATGGAAGCTAAATGTAATAACACATACTAGAAAAAGTATAGACGTCTACATAAAACGTGATTTGCAGGTCTACTTACGTTATAAAACGAATTTCAGAAGGGCGAGAAGTACAGAACCGTAAAGTTTGGAGGAAAAAAACAATATCAAGTAATCGGTTCTTGTATTAACGCGATCTTGAAATAATCTTAATTCCCCCTGGAAACCTCTAAAATTCCCCACTGGAAAGGGGGGGGGGGGGGGGGAATTCCCCACCGGTTGAGAACCACTGCTCTAGTTAAAAGCAAGAAACGCAAAACCGCAAAAAAAAAAAAAAAAAAAAAGCAAAAAACGCAAAACTGCACACGCGAGGAATCTCAGCACTGTACACTAATTCCCTATCTTCGTTGAGAATTCCAATATGTATACCAGAATCACACCTATGATCTATATTCTTTTGTGTGTAGGTTGTCTTTTGGAATTACCGACTTTATGACTGACAAATACAGCAACCCCGCAGAAGTCGGATGTGCCGGCCTAAGGTTGCAAATAAAATTGGCAGAACGCAATTACGTCTGGAAAAAAAAATACCCCAAATGAACGCAGAAGAAGCAGAAGAAGAAATACAGCGACTAAATGATTCACTAACATGACGAATAACAGAGTGAACAATACAATACAACATGCATTAACTTGTGTCTACGCAGAATGATGAGGCTAAAATAGTATGGCAGAATCATGAGCGCAGAACTCATTTAGAGAACTAGACAAATACCAGTTAATCAAGGGTTGAGGAAAATGTACTGGCGCTGGAGACGACATATTATAGGAAGACCCAGGTACAGTATAACTGGACATCCCTTAGTGTGGATCCCACAAAGCGAGATAAATAGGGGCAGATATAAATACACATGGAGGAGAGAATTAAAGAGGGGCAGATATAAAAACACACGGAGAAGAGAATCCAAATTATAGATGAAATATACGGTTAGGGCATGGAGGGAGCTGCGAGGGACAGCAAAATATAGGAGAGCTTGGTGTGAGATGGTTCAAGGACTATGTCCCACAAAGGTAGACAGCACAAAAGAACCGAGGTGCGAATTTTATACCTAGAAGCCACTAAATTTAGTTTACATCACAAGTTTATTTCCAGAACCAGAAAATAAACACATACAAGGATAAGAAAGTTATATCCCCATTAGAATGGCCAAATAGTAAATATAAGGATAAGAAATGCATACCCCCATTAGAATGGCCCAACAAAAAACAGATATAATGATAATAAATGTATATCCACATTAGACTAACCACACACACGCGAAGACAAATACAAGCATAGAAATTTATACACGTTGGAGAATGATTCCAGCAAAACAATAATACAAGGGTAAGAGATGTATAACCATAGTAGAATGGTCCCCCAAAAATAATACATATATAAGAAATATATATTTGTATTCATCATCATCCAGTGCCTTGCCGGCTGGCGTGGGACGATTCATGCCTCTCCACAAATTACGATCTCCGACGTCATGGATCAATTCGGATCAATTCGTGTGTTGACTCCCTTCTGTGCCATGAGATAAGAGTAATGGGCGATTCTTGGAAAAGGAGAGTATGGCATATGAGGCTACGACCTCCAGCATGAGAATGGAAGTGGAAGCAGTCACAGCCACATTCCGTTGGTTAGAGGAGATCCACTGCAACACACATTGTCTGTCATCACTGGACACAAGGAGTATGCTTAGTAAAGTCGGAGAAAGGAATGTTTCGAGTGGAATGGCTCACCTCGCTTCAGAGGTCACAGATTGTAAGAACTGTACGAATTTTTGCTCTGGTCATGCGGGAGTGCGGGGGAATGAACTGGCTGATAGGCTGGCAGGGAATGCACCTCTTGGTGGTTGATTACCTATGGGCAAGAGAGAGGTGGTCGTGCGCTTGTAGGACCAGGTTGAGGAACAGATTGAGAACCCGTATGTGGAAAGGATGAGATTGCAGGGATCGGCAGGGGTTCTGGTAGAATTTAAAAACTGAGAGGGAGAAGCAGGCGAACTTTCAAGCAGATGGCGGTGGGAACGATTAGTAGTGTGACTCTTCGCTGGCTGTCGATCGAGGGAACGGAGCGCTTACGGGAATGTCCTCAGTGCAGTGATGTAGGTTCTTAGTCCAACTCAATTCAACTCAACTCTTCCTCTATCTCTCTTTCCGCAAATCTCTCCGGTTGTCGCAACATGTTTCCAGTTTTTGTCTTCTCATAATATGCCAAAAACCGACGACTGTCTCTTTCTGATGTTTGTGATAAGATGTATTTGCAACTCAGCTTTCCTTAAAACATCCTGATGGCTCAGTTTGGTTGTCTAATTAGTTTTCAGCATTATTCAATAAAACCACATCTCCACGGCTTCCATGGAAGTTTTTCGCCTGTTTACTAATTGTGAAGGATTCGCATCCGTATGTTAAAAATATTCACATTAGAAACCCCAAAAACAATACTCTCCGCAGAAATCAGAATCGTGACTCCAGTGTTCGCGCGCTGACAACTCTTGCAGCTTTTCTCTCATGGGAAATGGAAAGACTTTCTGCAGACTTTCTTCCTGGCTTGTTTTCTGTGAACGGAAGTTGTTTGCCAGAAGGCGATGTTGTTGAAGCAACTAACGGTGTTGTTACAGGTGTCACGTCAACGCGGGAGTACAACATTTCACACGCGCTGTTGTAACACGTTCTATCCCAGGCAATTGTTACCTGGACTTTCTGCTTCTAACCGAAAGAGTTCGCACCTTCATGTTATACACGTGTGCGTTTACAGCAGTGACAGTAATACCACTACGCAATAGTTAGTTAGTTGCATATCCTTTACAGGACGTTGTTGTCAATACCATCACTTTTGCCTGTTTGTGATTTCTTGGCACGTTTACGTTCAGCAGTTTGTCATAGCTTTCTGAACGTCGGCACTAATACCATTGTATGGAAACCAGAGCAAGGCAGTTTGGTTCCAAATCATCCGCAGCTGTGTTTAGAACGCTTTATGCGGGATTATGGATTGCGTACGGAACCCCCCTTGCCAGAGTGCCAGTACCGTGGAATAGAAAGAGTTAGAATAACAATTTTCACCCATGGTTTCCTGCAACAACGGAATGGGACAACACGTCATAAGATAAGTATAGCAAATAAGGAGGCAACAATAAAACTATGGGCAGCTATATGGGGTGTACATAATTACATTGTCAAACAGAACACAGCCAGGCCTCGCAGAAGTCCTGTTTATTTTGGTCACAATTCGGGGTAAGGATGTGTGATAGAGACGAAGAGCAGAATAAGTTGAAAGAAAGCAGCATTGCACAAAATGAAAAGTATCTAATGTAATAAATAAATAGCATTGAATGTGGGATATAGATCACTGACATGTTTTTCAGAAGGCTTTGTGTTGTAGGGCAGTTTTATTTTTTATTTTGTTTGTTTTTTTGTTTATTGCGCCTGCTCGCTTTTGAACTGATGTGTATGTAGTTCACACGTGCTACTGCTTATAGCGCACTGGGCTGATGTTTGATTGTGGATTAACTTTCCCTGTTACCGGTGACCCTCACCATCAGACGAATCTATTCCGATTTTAGAGGTACTTGTAATATACGCATCCATATCAAATACGAGACGTCAACAATTTAGTTCAGCTGACCGGTGTAGGGGTTGAACCCGCTGTCGTGTCCTCCTTTACAGTGTCGTCCCTGGAGTGAAGAGAGCCGACACCCACATTATAATATTTTTTTCCTCTCAATATTCTGGAGAATCCACCAGCTTCCGTCCAACACACTCCATCAGCCTATGGACACCTTTTCCTATCACTCTCTCACTGTCGTACTATGCCCCCTTCTCATACTTCCCCAACGCAACATACTCAACAACTCTTGCTTCTAAAAATTAATAAAGATTAATTTATTAAAATAAAAGTGTAACGTATATGAGACGTGTATGTGAAGAAAATGTGTGACGTGTTCTATAAAGGGTGTAGACTCTGACTCTCAGACATCAACTCAGTCAGCTGATCCCAGCAAAGATAGACCACAGCACGTTACGTCAGAACAAGTACGTCTCACCCGTTGCCGGAACCATCTTGCCGGATAATGCTTTGCCTCTGTAGACCTCTGGTAATCCAATTTCATGAACATCCGAAATAGACACAGGTGGTATTAACAGTTAATCATGGACCGGTTGCACTCTACACAATGTCCGTTCCTAACTGTTCCTAAACAAACTGCACAAGTCTTTTGCAGTGTGTACGCAGTTAGTTAGTTAGTTAGTTAGTCGACAGATCATCCTCGTTGCACATCGAACCACTCAGTTCATAAGGGCTACTTACTAATGTTAATTGTTACTGTACTGGATTGATCCTCACTCGTGTCTATCCAGCCTCACATATAATGTCCTGTGTTCTATTACACGAGATTATATAACTCTAGGTAACTATTAGACCCAATGTCTTCAGCCCGCCACCACTGTCTGATGCTGTGTGGTGCAACAGTACGCATCACTCACTTTGGTGAATCAACCTGCTTTTAGCTTTCAGTTACGTTCTGTCTGCAACTTTATTGATGGTTGAACGGGTGTTCTTCCGAATGGGTTTTTTTTAAAACTTGTTGAGTTTCCTTGGATCTGGTAGGGAACCTTAAATGGCACTACTGCAGTCCTATCAATCATATCTACATCTGCCATTATAGGCACGTGTAAAATTAAGTCACTAATTAACACACGGTAGATATTATTTCCACTAGGCACTGCAGTGCCCTGGCACTCTAACTAGAGCATTATTCAAGTCCACCCTAGTTGATCTCAACTCGAGTTTATATCGCAAACTACCAAAGTTATCCTTTACTCCCCCACACAGGTGGCACAGTGGCAAATCATCCCCTGTCAAGAACTATTTTCCTGGCTTAAATCCTGTCAAAGTTGTCAGTAATTGCCTAGATTCTCAAAACAAGCCAGCTAGTTTCTGTATACTCCCAACAAAGAGTTTCGATACCAAGCTGCCAATCATCTTGATGTGCCGGAAACCAAGAATTGACAGATGCACTGTTTTCCGTACTAGGTACTTCCGTTTTACATCTGCCTCTGTGATCTCACGGCTTCCATCTGCATTCAAATGTTGACAAACTTGTCGATCTTCTGTTCCGTGGTGACAATCCCAGCAGCCATTTTCGTCTGATGTCCGGCCGTATAGATGACAAACGGAACCATCCCATATCCTAAGCTGACAATATATGTGATTCTACTTGTTAATGAACTGCCAACTCTGTGTATCCATTCCTACTCACTCACCACCAAATGTGTATATGGGCTGACACGATGTAACCTGTACAGCTGTGTTTACTCTGTTAGTACGACTGTTGTGGCCCAGAAAATATACGCCACGCAAACGTCGGTATTATTATCTGGGTTAACTCAGGGCGCTCGTGACACCCGCTACCTCGGCATCAGCACATCGGAAGTTTAAGAACGAGCGCTCTTAATAGTTCTGTCATGCTGGCATCCAGGGGTGTCGCTGAGAATCGTGGAACATGATCTAGGAAGCGCTTAGAAACCGCACAGATGAGATTTCTGGGGCGAGTGTTAGGAAAACCTTCGACTGCCAGAGCACCTATCATTGATTGTCTGTATTAGGCTATTGAAAGTGCAACGTTATATACAACTTTAGTTATGTACCAGCCAGCTCCAGGGAATAATCACACTGTGCCGAATATCAAAGTGAATGATCATAGACTAAGTGTTGTGGACAAATTCACCTATCTTGGCAGCACTGTGTCACAAGCTGCCACAGTTGATGACGAAGTGAATGCAAGAATTTCCAAGGCCAGTGCGGCCTTTGGCAGACTGTACAAGAATGTGTGGGACAGAACTGGAATAAGCCTGCAAACAAAGCTTAAAGTCTACAAAGCAGTTGTATTATCCACACTGCTATATGCTTGTGAAACCTGGACTGTTTATCAGCGACACGCTAGGATAATAAACCACTTCCACACAGTCTGCCTAAGGAAGCTACTGAAGATTAAATGGCAAGACAAGATTCCAGACACTGAAGTCCTAGAAAGAGCATCCATGCCCAGTATCCACACTCTACTGATGAAAAATCAGATTCGCTGGGCTGGTCACTTGACTCGCATGCCAGATCACAGGCTCCCTAAACGAATTTTTTACAGTGAACTGCGTTGTGGTAAACGCTCCCAAGGTGGCCAGAGGAAACGCTTTAAAGACACTCTGAAAATTTCACTGAAGGCTTTTGGAATTCATCATGACACCTGGGAGGCTGCAGCCAGAGACCGAAATTCGTGGCGTGCATCATTATGCAAAGGTGCAGTCATATGCGAGGCAACCAGGACTGCAAGAGCTGTGAAGAAAAGGCAGGACAGAAAAACTACTGCAGGAAATCCTCCTCCAGAAACGTCAAGCATTCCTTGCCCACATTGTCAAAGAACATTTCGAGCCAAAATAGGCCTTATCAGCCATCTTAGAACTCACGGCTCCATACCTTCAACCCCACTGGATGAAATGAATGATCATCATCATTCTTGATGGACAAACAACATATACAACAATAAGAAAGAGACCCATGGTATTCTTTGGTCATGTGATGAAAAGGATTTGAAGCAGTGGTTCTCAACCTTTTTTGGTGGTCCATGCACCCTTTCAACATATGTTCATAATGTCTTTCGTATTTCCTCCTTGTAACCCCCCCCCCCCTTACATCATCATCATTGGCACCTTTCCGTCTTGACAGACGATAGTTTGGTACATTGTGCTTTAAAAAGGCTTAATAACTACGATCCATGGCGGTGGCGAGTGTGGCTGGTAAGGCCAATTCTTGCTGCAAATGTTTGCCCACAGTAGGTGCATGTGAAAACATGGTCATTTCCACCATTTTGCACCATCTTACATCTCTCACGCTCTGTGTGTGCTTTATCTGCAATCATTTTCTCCTTTGTCTTTATTCCGTTTCTGATAGTTGCCCTCCATGCAACACGTTCAGCGGCGACGTGCTCCCAATGTGCATTATCAATGCCTGTATCAATCATGTCCCGCTTACACACATCGCCCCCCCCCCACATAGTATACGTAAAAATACTAGAGCAAGGCTAGATGTCTACATAAAATGTGATTTGTAGGTCTACTTACGTTATAAAACGAATTTCAGAAGGGCGAGAAGTACAGAACTGTAAAGTATGGAGGGAAATACAATATCAAGTAATGGATCTTGTATTAACGCGAAAATTCGCCCTGGGGAGGAGGGGAGGGGGATTCCCCACCGGTTGAGAACCAATGATTTAAAGGTGTTTACAAGGTAAGCGGATCGACTTCATTGCACCGAGTTTATCCCATATGGTTCTGTCTCTTTCCGCATGGCGACCAGCCGAACGCGTCATACAAAGCACAAACTCTGTAGCTCCAGCGACGACTCCCATGAGTCTTCGAGAAATGTGCATCGAGAGCCGAACGGCGTAGCTCGTGACCGAACGCACAGGCTTCGGAACACGAGGTAGGCGGTGTAACCGGAGACTTCTTGGTCATATGAAGGAGGAGTCATTGGAGAACATGGTGACAACTGGAAATATCGGCGGTAGGCGAGGCAGAGGAAGACTGTGGTAAATGATGTCTGGTGACCTAGAACTTTGACATGCCCAAATATCAACATCTGGATTGATCCAGAACACCAAGGACCGACATCTAGACAGATTAACTTAATCTTTACATATAATCTGGAAAAAAAAAACGACAGGGTTTTCATAAACAATTACCAGATGACACAGCCTTGGAATTATAGTTCTCCTGACTCATAGCCCGTTGTTGCTGCACACCGGCTGTGATGACTTGTGTCCTAGGAAGCAGTCTCTTGCCAACACTGGGTACACAAGACCTACCTCTAGGTCACATGAGTGTATTCTTATGGGTGTTATTTCAATTTCTGATCAATACGGTGAGAGCAGCACACCATGGTTTGTTTAACCTGGTCACAACAACACGTCAGGGCACGAGCTGGAGGGCTTCCTTCTCCTTCAGGATTCTTCATGATGATTTTGTTGTTGTTGTTGTTGTTCTTCTTCTTCTTCTTCTTCTTCTTCTTCTTCTTCTTCTTCTTCTTCTTCTTCTTCTTCTTCTTCTTCTTCTTCTTCTTCTTCTTCTTCTTCTTCTTCTTCTTCTTCTTCGTCAGCTTCTTCTTCTTCGTCAGCTTCTTCTTCTTCTTCTTCTTCTTCTTCTTCTTCTTCTTCTTCTTCTTCTTCTTCTTCTTCTTCTTCTTCTTCTTCTTCTTCTTCTTCTTCTTCTTCTTCTTCTTCTTCTTCTTCTTTTCTTCTTCTTCTTCTTTATCTTTTTCTTCATGTTTTCTTCTTCCTTCCTTCATTTCTTCCTGTCTTCTTCTTCTTCTTCTTCTTCTTCTTCTTCTTCTTCTTCTTCTTCTTCTTCTTCTTCTTCTTCTTCTTCTTCTTCTTCTTCTTCTTCTTCTTCTTCTTCTTCTTCTTCTTCATCCTCTTCTTCGCCTCTTCCTCCTCCTTTCCTTCTTCTTCCTACTCTTCTTCACACCACGCTCATACACCACCAACACATCAGACAGTCACATACCACCTCACATACAACCTCACATGACACTCACACACCATCCCCACATCACACTCACACACCATCCCCACATCACACTCACACACAATTCCCACATTACACTCACACACCATCCCCATACCACACACCATCCCCACATCACACACCATCCCCACACCACACACCATCCCCACATCACACTTAAACACCATCCCCACACCACACACCATCCCCACATCACACTCACACACCATCCCCACATCACAGATATCCCGTTTTAACCACCACCCACGCCATTCTATTAAGCGTACCCGGGCCGTGCCCAGACAAAAATGAGGCGTTCTTTGACGAGCCAAACTGGCAATAACGTAAACAAGATGCAAAAACCATCGACCGCTTTCAACTTCAAGGAGGGACGATAAGTGGGATTTACCTCACCAAAGATGAAGCGTCGGCTTTGTGCAATGAGAGTGAATATTAACTTACCATATTTTTAACTTTACCCTTTTTATCTGACCCGTTTCTATGACCTAAATTGCGCTTGGTTGCACAACCACGGTACTGTTTAGTACACGCAATAATAAAATCAACATAGCAGAGACAAAAGTACAGAATCCCGCGGAATTAACGGATCGTTGGCGATGTCACAAAAACTACAGCGTGAAAACAATAAGGCTAAACATTGTACATGTATGTGTTTGAACTGTACATTAACAATATCAAATGCGATGTATGTAGACAGCGTAGATTGTCGTATTTCATATAAAGAACAATGGGGGATATATCTACTCTACTATATATATATGTAAAAGAGAATGTTTGTTTGTGTGTGTGTGTCCTTTATGCGTTCCCGAACGGTCCATCCGATTGAGATGAAATTTTGTACAGATGTTGTTCTCACTCCCGCGGATCCAACTGAAATAGTTAGTTAGTTTAAAATCAACAATTTTTCCTCAAGCACGAAAGAAAAAGGCATTACGAGCTTCAGAAACAGACGAGCAACGGGAAGCAAGACTGGAAACCAATCGAGTACGCACTGCTCAAGCACGTTCATCTGGAAACCAATCGAGTACGCACTGCTCAAGCACGTTCATCTGAAACAGGCGAGCAACGGCAAGCAAGACTGGAAACCGTTCGAGTACGCGATGCTCAAATAAAAGTATGTAGAGTGTATATTGCAGTAAAATAGAATCTATTCTATTTAAGACTATTTAAAAAATATGTAAATAAATAAAAGAGTTATATTTATTCTCTGGTAACTAATAAAATATCAATAAATTAGCTGCGAGGGCCCAGGGGCCGAACGCGTACTCTGTGCGCATGTATTTCAATGCATAATGACTACTTATATGAATTAAATGAGACGCTCCTCGCCAGGTGCTAGGCGACGCCCGGTCAGGTCGTCAGCTAGTAAAAGATAAAGGGAACAATGGGAGAAAATACGTGGAAGAGATGAAGAGAACGATGGGAGGATATAGAATAGATAAAGGGAAGATACAGAGAGAACATTGGGAAGACATACAAGATGCGACAAGAAAACTTTAAAATACATAAATGTCAGCGAAATGAAAGGTAAGATTTCATAATTTCGTATTCCGCGTGGACGAGTTCGATGAGACTGAGCCAAAGCCAGAACAGAGTGGCTTTGAGGTACAGTGTTCATCTCTAACTAGCGCAGACTTGATACGGTGCAGTGTGCAAACGTTTGAAGATGGACAGTCATGGTCAATGACTGGTCAACGACTGGACACGAGGCGAGTGTACCTGTACCTAGCGATAGATTCTAGAGCAATGTGTTAGCAAAACAATGTTGCACGGTCACTGCAGCCCTTTGCGATCCATCCCACTCCAGCTGGATTTACCAGGCGATTTCACGGTCGATAGTTTGCCATTGATGTGTGAACCAGAGGTCAAAGTTTAAGTCCTACTGACCGGTTTGTAGAACGTACCCACTACCCCACCCTCAGATCACAAGAAATTCCATCATTACAAAAGGGCAGTTACCTCACACCGCTACATGGTACCTCACACCGCAGACTACACGCTACATGGTACCTCACACAGCTCACAGAGGTCTGTTCTACGGCGGGATGAAACAACTCTTGATGTCCAACTCTGCAAAAGCCTACAGGAGTTGTTGTACACAGTACAGCTCACAGGGGTCTATTGTACGGCTGGATGACACATCTCTAGGCGCTCAACTCTACAGAAACCTGCAGGAGTTGCTGTAAACAGTGGAGCTCACACAGGAATTGTTGAACAAAGCGCAGCTCATGCAGGAGACAGCCTTGCAGATATATACTGATTTCAAGCGATTGAAAACAAGAAGACAGAAGACTGCAGTAAGCAAAATCAGGGAATTAAAAAACAATAAAAAATAAAAACTACGGATTGAAACGCGAGAATCTGCAAGAACTGTCTACTGAAGACCTGTATAGGATCATTATGGATCAAGTGCCATGAGAAAAGCGACTAGATTTGTTTAATATAGTCTCATGTGGCCTTCCTTGCTGAGACAGACAAGAAGAAAAGATAAAACTAGCGGAAATAAAGAAGATTGGCTGCAGAACCTAAATTAATCCACGGAACAGAAAACCGATTGGCGGAATCCCAATTTTGTACTTCAGCGGAGTGGTCTTTAATCTTTCGGATTAGATGACTGACGTGTTACTTGATTCTTTCTTTATGCCATGTTATTGCGCTCTTTATGTTTGTCCTGGTGTCTCGTTCAATTGCTTTGCGTGTTACTTTCTTAAAATCTTGTTTTTTTTTTTTTTTTTTTTTTTTTTTTGTTTAAAATATTTTTCGTTTCGACTTCCTAATTTTTCGCTACTCATCTACCCTACGTTATCTTCTACTTGCAGATATACATGTTGTATTTTATTTATTTGTCCAAAAGAAATCTGTTACCAACTCATCAGTCAACCTAGCGGTCATGTACAGAATAACAAATCACGGTATTGTGACTTGTTTATTGTGTACCGATTCCTGATGTCCCGGTCAGGAATCTTGTTCTCTATCAAGGGCCACTTGGATATTTTCTCATCAAACACAGAAGCCACAAACAATATATTGCACGATTTATTGCCTGACATATGTTGCTGCGTCTCTTCAGGAGCATACTGCAGAGTTATATATCATTTCAAAAAATTATATATAGCTCCGGAGTAATTGAGTAAATGAATAATACTTTAGCCGAAACACTTAAAACACATAGTCAGAGGTATTGTTGGAATTTGGGGCATCTGTTATCCCCAGAGTAATTTCACATTTACAACGAACTCTTTCTGTTTACATAAAACCGGCTGGAACCGCCTAAAATGCTAACGCCTCACTATTTTTAAGAAACCGTTTATTTTATTGTTCTTTGAATACATTATATGAAACGCTTTTTCTTCGTTCACATTATGGCCATAGTTTATGAGTGTTGAGAAATCGATGAGGAGGACTCTTTATAACCTTTCGACTACACAAGAGCTAGCTTCTGCGGTTAGATTTATTAAGGGAATACATGTTTTGAATTTGTAACATCGTTCACGGGCCATACCACTTATCAATGTAAACATTAGCGTGCTATATTTGATCATCATCATCATCATCATCATCATCATCATCATCATCATCATCATCATCATCATCATCATCATCATCATCTTCCACTTCTGCCGTCAAGCGACGAGGGGAGGAATTATTTGCGCTCCAGCGCCCGGTGGGCGGCACTTGATAGTGTCATTCCGTGTGATTGTACAATGTCTTTGATGTCGTCAATCCATTTTCTTCTTGGACGTCCTCTTGGTCTCGTCGCAGATGATCTTTGATGTAAGGCCAGTGATGGTAGTTGCTGGTGTTGCATTCTAACGACATGGCAAAACCACTTGATCTTCTCTTTCAATAAATGTGGCACAGGGTGTTGATCCCACTGTCTGTCTGATAACAGTATTTCTTACTCGGTCTCAGATTGTTAAGCTGGCATCTCTCCTCGGGCGTCTCATCTCGTAGGTGTTGATTTTGCGAGAGTGTGATTTTGATAAAGTCCAGGTTTGAGATTGGTAGCATAGGGTTGGTGTGAATATGTTGTTTACGGTCTGTCGTTTTGCGGACATGGGTATATTTGGATGTTTCAGTAAGTGTGATAGTTGATATGTAAGTGCACTAGCTTTTTGGCATCTGATTTCAATTTCTCTGTCCAGTCTGCCATCTTCTTTGAACATATTTCTAAGATATTTGAATTCTTTAACTTGTTTCAGAGTCGTGCTATTTATCTGCATACTTAGTGGGCCAGGCGATATGCTAGCTTGCATTACTTCGGTTTTGGATGTGTTTATACTCATATTGTATCTGCTGCATGTTGAACTCAGATTATTAATATAATTTTGTAGTCTGCCCTCATCGCTGTAAAACAGGCACTGATTGTCTGTATATAGAAGTTCATTTATTTCCTGTGGATAAGTTGTGTCATCTGAAGTAAAGAGTTCCAAATTTTCTGAATCTGTTCTGTCAAGACTTGCTTCTTTGAATATTCTGTCCATGTAGATATTAAATAGCAGAGGAGAGAGCACACATCCCTGTCTCACTCCTGTGTTGACTGTGAACATATCTGATATTCCTTCTTGTGTTCTTACTGCACTTCGGTTCGAGTGGTACATGGCTATGATGTTTTCTAATAATTGCCCTGGTATCCCATAGTCTTCAAGTATGGTCCATAATTTGTATCGGTCTACTCTATCGAAAGCCTTTTCCTGATCTACAAACACAATATTCTGCTGGTCACTTTATTCTATAGTTTTCTCATATATTTGTCTAAGTGTAAATAGTGCATCAGTGCAACTTTTAACTTTCCGAAAACCGAATTGTACTTTGTTTAACTGTTGTTCAACTATGGGTCAAGCCCTTTGTTCCAATAGTTTTGCGTACATTTTCCCTATATGGCTCAGGAGTGGTATACTTATGTATGTTTCTATGGGATGTGGATTTTAATTTATGAGAATATTGTGTTAAGTTGTCTAGGGGATTTAATTTGATTCTCTATTATTTTAGCCACTTGAGGTGATCCTGGAACTCTACCATAAACACAAGAAGGAACATACTTCACTCCCGTTTATAAGTGTATTCATGAGTACATCTTCAGTCCCTCTTATCACCTTATAAAGTTTATAGAGTGCTAGAAGAGATTGATTGTTCACAACATATAAACACCCACTGTTGAACAGACATCACATTTACTTGATGTACACATCAACAATTTTGGACAAACAGTTCAGGTATTAAATCAAGATCTGTAGTAACATATATATGTGTAATGACCACAATGCATTTTTCAGAACAGGCATGGGAATGATTTGCATTATCAAAACATATTGACTCCATTGTTCCAAGAAAAAAACAAGGTTATTACAAACAACACAACAACCACAAATTGGGTCTACTATCCTTGACCCACCTTACATAATTAAGGCAAACAATGATCTAAGTACATAGAACCCAACATATAAAACAGTTGTTTCTGACACCCTTTACAATTCTCATATTTAAAAATAATGAGATGGTGTCAAAATACTCAACTTTACCATAAACACCCTTTGGTTATACCTCATTACCAAAACAAAAACACAACTGACCTTATAAATCCATGGCATAGAAAAAAAAAACACATAACGTGCGTCGTGGTGAGGTCGTCATTCGCACTGCGAGCGCTAACAAGTCAAGTCGCATTAATCTGTCAAGAAGCCTGATACGCGGGAAAATGTCACGTTGAAAGTCCAATAACAAGAAACACGCTGTTGCCAAGATGTGCAGCGTGAGAGCCGACAAGAAGAAGAAGAACGTCGAGAGCCCACCTGCTAGCTGCATCAAAGAGCCTGATACTACACCGATTACTGAAGCTACCACGAGGGAGAAGATTGACAGCCCAACACAGTCAAGAACCAAGACAGCAGAGAAGGATGAGAAAGACACCAGAGTCGGAAACACCGACTCAAAAACAGTCCGGTGGGTTGTCAAGCGGATTCCTGTGGAGATGACAGATGAAGAAAAGTCGGGGTTATAGCAGCAAGTCAAATGGTTTGGCCATGCAAGTAGGTTACCATTCAACAGCATACCACAACAAGCAATGATGTACAGACCAGATGGAAACAGAGGAGAGGAGGCCGACCACATAAACGTTGGACGGAGGGAATAGCAGAGTATACGGGAATATCGATACACGAAGCCCATAATCGGGCACCCTCACGATGTTTATACTTCACCTCGACACCGCAAGGTACAAGAGGAACATGATGAGATGAGATCAGATGATGAGTCTGGAGCATAAATTAATCCTTGCCGTGGTCAGTTTTGACAAGAGCTGCTGGCAGCAGTAACCACTTGCGAACACAGATGTATATTTCAAAGCATGTCTCCTCACATTGAGGAATTCATCATTGCTGATGTAACATTTATAGTATTCAAGCAGTGGCAGATTGTTGTACCCAACTGTCAGCTCATCATTCCTGATGTAACGTTTATAGAACTCAAGCAGTGGGAGGTTGTTGTACCCAGCTTTCAGGTCATTATCGAATTATTTCGTGTCGTCAAATTATCAGGCACATCATCTGGTTCCAGTTTGTATCTCAAAATTCAAGCTTCTTTATGATGATTCACTTAATATAAATTTATTGTGTTATGAAAAAAAAAGCTCCTAGCTTTATTGACTTTATAATTTCTCCTGCAGTTGCCGTGGTAGGGCCAGAGAAAATGAGTTAGCGGGCCTTACCCAGCTAGGGTTAGTTAGTTAGTTAGCATATCCTTTACAAGACGTCGCAGTCAACCCCAGAATTTTTGGCTATTTGTGATTTCTTTTCAACAGTTTTCCACTGCTTTCTGAACAACCGGAACTCATACCAGTGTATGAAAACCAATGCAAGGTGGCCTGCTTCCAAATCCACCGCAGCTGTGCTTCGAACGCGGTATGAATGATTGCGAATTTCGCCACAACGCCGGCTATAAATAGGTATCTGATAAAAGCAAGTCGATTGCAGCCGTTACTATGGAAACAGAAGGACTTGCTGCTAAGTGTAGACTTCCATGGGGATAACATTCTATTTATTCGAGCAAGATCAGCGACGACGTACATCATATTTCAGCCAAAGTATCATTCAATGATTCCCGTAACAAGATATACCGGGTGTTTGTAAAGTTTCACTACACTTTGTAAGTAGAACAGCTGTTGTCCGGGAAGGTTAACCCGGTCAACAAATGCCCGCAGAAGTCGGATGTGTCGGTCTAACGGCGCAAGAACGCAGCTCTGCTGTAAACTGGCACAACGAAATCACGTCCGAAAAAAACTCTCCGGATGAACGCGGAAGAAGTAGAAGAAGAAGAAGAACAGCTGTTTGTTTGAGAGTATGTTTTCCGTTTGAAAGATGGAAAACATACTCTCCAACAAACAGCCGTTCTACATACAAAGTATAGTGAGACTTTACAAACGCCCTGTATAACTCTGCAGTATGTACCTGACGAGATACAGCGAAATATGGCAGGCAATAAATCATGCAATATATTGTTTATGGCTTCTGTGTTTTACATGCACTAAGGGATTAGATTGTTTAGAAACAAAGTTACTCCCACAGCCGATACAGCAGCTGCGGTGTGAAGTCTTAGGCCTTCACACATTCTTTAAAATTATCACGTAACCATTAATACGTGGGACGGTCAATAAGTAATGCCTCCTATTTTTTTTTTTTTTTAAATCTATGTAAATATCTTATCGGTGTGCAATTTATTAATGTAGCGGGATGCCTCAAACACTCTTATGCACTGTGTAATCACTACCAACATGTTTCAGTCACAAGTTGTGTAATTAGTAATGGTTTAAAAAAATAGCCACCAAAGAAGTTCGGTTAAAGAAACGTAATGTCATAGAATTCCTCAATGCTGAATGCGTTGTGCTTGTTTGTAAAGACGTGTTGCTTTAACTCATTCAGTGCCGAATGATAATATACCGCCAAATATGACCCCAATTTGGGCAGAAGGACGGTTATCGCCATACTAGGGTCACCATGTTATTCGTTTTGTTTCTCGGTATCTTCTGCATTTTCAATACTCAGTGAACGGAACTTTACATTATACTCATGTGTTTATGGACCACGTATTCTCCAAACGTACTTGTTGCTGGCACTGAAACAGTTAAAGAAGAAAACAGGAACCAGCAGAGAGACCGCACCTATGTGCCCCCCCCCCCCCCCCTTCCCCCATGGACTGGAGCACACCTGCAGTACGATAGTGTAAGAACTCATTAACTTGAAGCATGCCCCTACACACGCGTCGGACAGTGAGATAATTATTATCTGAGGGCGGGCTGAATCAACAGAACCTTAATTCAGGAAACTGCACACGGGGCTCCCCATGACTCTCTACTTTGTATTCCGCCTGCTGGTGCTGAAATATTTCGTCAACGTCTTATCTGTAAATGTCAACAGTCACAATTAAGACATTCAACATCATGGCCAGATTATTGAGTACACAGGTCGGCCTGAACGGGAGGGGTTGAATGCTTTTGTATATTTCCGTGAGTCCACAAGTGAATGAATGTTCAAATAGCGCACTCGCACATGTTTCCTGAAGCCAATGCGACCAGTGGGAGACTGCACAGCTCACACGTCGGCTATGGATTGGTTTATAAAACTTATGACCAGCACCATATACACTTAACGCCCACATGTATGCTTGCACGTTTACTTTCTGTTCTCAATGTGAGTGTTTATATATACTCGTCATTTTTACTTTCTGCTCGTGCTCTTTTCTCTGAGTGTCTACGTGTACTAGGAATCTTTACTTTCTTCTCTATTCTGTGAGAATCCATCAAAACCTATCTGTGTTACTCTATTCTCTCTTCTCTAATGGTCCATCACTACTCGTAACATAAGCAATGACGAAATATTTGAACAATTTCAGGGACAACAGCTCGGGATCACAAGTCTATGGCAGATCCCCATGAGCCGGCCAAGGTTCTAGATCCTGTGTCAAATCCCTTGCTGTAAGCATGGTCAAGTCAAGCATGTCTTCAGTTTCCTGTGTCAGATCCCTTGACGCAAGCATGGTCAAGTCAAGCGTGTCTTCAACTTCCTGTATCCATCTTCTTGCAGTTCCACACCTGCAGAAACCAAGCGAGGTTGTTTAGATGGACGTTACGTCACGATAACCTATTGCTATTATGCCGACAGGCGTGGGCGGTCATGTTTCGCCATATTACACGATCACCCGAGTCGTGCATCAGCTCTGTGTTCTTGTCCCGACCATGCCACTGTGGCCAAGCCATCCAGATATTTACTTCTCTGCCTTCCCTTTGTTCTTTACGACCCAATCTTGCCAGTTGTCACCAATGTTCTCTAGTTTATATCTTCTCACAACGTTTCCAAAGAAAAATATTGACTATCTACGCCTAATTTCTCTAATCAGTTTACGATTTTCATTTGCCTCTTGTAAGACTTGCTCATTGATTTTTCTTTCTGTCCATGTTAGTCTTTGTACTTTCCTCAGAAACCAAGTTTAAACTGCCGTTAGATGTTTTTGAGCTTGTCTGTTCATTGTCCTACGTTTCACATTCATACAAAAGCTACATGTAAAAACATGAAGTGCATTAAACGAATTATATGCTTCTATTTAATTACACATCAATGTTTTTAAATGATATCATATATTGTATTTTAATTCACTTGGAGTGCCACTTAAAGTGATCTATTGCCACACTGGGCATGCGGGCCGTATGTACCGTGGCCTGGTCTAGAGAGCTGTTCCAATCAATGATCTGAGTGGGCGACCCCAAATCTGTCAATAGCCCATTGACGATGTCCGGGTCATGTTACCTCATCCAGACGAATTGGCGTCGCTTTATTGGGAGATCTTCAGAGCTTAGCTCATTTGGTAATAAGATCTCTCAGAATACGCTTAGTCCGTCCTTGGGTGCATCATCATCCAGTGCCTTGAGGGCTCGGCGTGGGCCATCAAGCTTCTTCACAATTTGCGATCTCCGACGGCATGGATCAATTCGTGTGTTGACTCCCTTCCGTGCCATGATACAAGACTGTCAAGGATTTTCTCACCGCTGTCTTCCTCTATCTCTCTTTCCACAAATATTTCCTGTTCGTCACAACATTATCCAGTTTGTATCTCCTCATAATGTGACTAAAATTGATGACTTTTTTTCTGATGTTTGTGATATGTTGTATTTGTGACTTCATCATCATCATGTGCCATGCCAATAAGCGTGGGCGGATACAGTTTCGCCATCTCACACGATCACCAGAGTCGTGGATCAGCTCAGTGTTCCTATCTCGACCATACCACGTGGTCTGGCCATCAAGGTGTTTGCTTCTCTGCCTTCCCCTTGTTCTTTTCCCCTCAATCTTACCAGTTGTCAACAAGTTCTCCAATTTATGACTTCTCATAACGTGTCCAAGACATGTTGACTGTTCACGTCTCATTTCTATAATCAGTTTACGATGTTTCATTTGTCTCCTGTAGTACTTGGTCATTGATTTTTCTGTCTGTCCATGGTGTTCTTTGAATTTCCCCTAGAAACCACATTTCCACAGTCATCAGAAGTGTTTCAGCTTGTCTGCCCATTGTCCACGCTTTGTGACTTAGCCTCCCTCAAAATGTACCCCAGCATTGGGTGCATACAATCTTTGAAAGAAACAGTCAGCTTGAAAGCCTGTTTCATATATGTATATCCTTAATGATGGCACAGACATGGGTCAACATGTTGTATTGTACAAACGAGTTTGATGTTTGTGAGCGAAGTAGTGACGGAAATGGGGGAAAGAATATATGGCGAGGGCTGTGAATATTGTGGACAGAAAAGAAACAAAATCCTAATATATTGAAATCTGCACGCGTTATAAGATCACTGATTAAAACCGCAAGAAAGAGACGAATGAAATTGATGGGGTATATCAATAGGATAGAGCAGAGTAGAAAAGGGTAGATTAATTAATCTTACGCGGGGAATGTACTAGACAACAGAGGCAAGAGTAGATGGAAAAGGGGTGAAAATCGGAAACAGCTGAGCCAACAAATAATAGTATAGACAATATACCCTGAGAGTGCCAGTGATAGAGAGGAGAAGGGAGAGAAAGCGAGAAATAGGTAGAGAGACAAACACAGACATATATCAGACAGTCGGAGAGACAGCGAAAGCGATAAATAGACAGAAAGAGAAAGAGAGCGAGAGAAGAGAGAGAGAAAGACAAAGAGACAGAGAGCGAGAGATAGATAGATATAGAGAGAGAGAGAGAGAGAGAGAGAGAGAGAGAGAGAGAGAGAGAGAGAGAGAGAGAGAGAGAGAGAGAGAGAGAGAGAGAGAGAGAGAGAACGAACGAACGAACTTCGTTTAAGAGATGGGTTAAGTTATGGAATGCAGGCCCGTCTGACATTCTGTCCTTCTTATCTTTCTGCTCTCTTAAATTATGTTATTCATACATCACTTATGAGGCTAACCTTAGACAACAACGGCAACAACAATAACACCATATGCATTTAAACGCCCACGAGAGAGAGAGAGAGAGAGAGAGAGAGAGAGAGAGAGAGAGAGAGAGAGCGAAAGACAGAGAGAGAGAGACAGAGAGAGAGACAGAGAGACAGAGAGAGAGAAAGAGAAAGAAAGAGAGAGACAGACAGACACAGAGAGAGAGAGAGCGAGCGAAAGACAGAGAGAGAGAGAGAGAGAGAGAACGGTACGAAATTGTCCAGTGATGTACATTTCTGTGCTCAATAATGATATAACGACCGACGTATTACAGCGACAAGTCTGTACGTAATTCTGTACAAATGTCTCTCCAGTTCAGCCCCGCAACGATGTCACCATAACCATAACCCCAACACACAGACCTCAATCACCACCCGTCGTCACTGAAGAAAACTCCCAGAATGGCCATGTAACGAGAGATTCACAATCTGAAGCAGGCAATTTGTCATCTTCATTGAGAGATTCAGACCCACAATCGGGCTGGTGATCTCCGGGGACATATAATGTACGACCTACTCCAGTAGATGATGTAGCGCCCGTGGTGTTCCTGTTAATTGTAGAAGAGCCATCAGAAGCGGCGTTGGTGCGGGCGGGCCCTCTCTGATAAGCTGTCATACATTGACATCGCAATTGGGGAACTCTTTGAAGCCACCAGACAGCACAGAAATACATTCACAAGTAGTGTTTGACTCTCATAGAAGTAGAAGAAAGAAGGAGAGACTAGAGGTCACACTAGACAACATATAAATTGAAAGCTGTAGTTACTACATCGGGTTTCGAAACTGTCGCCTCGAAATGACAGCAGCGATTCGCTGCAGGGACACGCGTACTTCGAAGCATGACCAACTAGATATGTCGTTTAGAAAAGATGTTCTTCATTTGCTTTTTTTTGTAAAGTGTATCTACATGGGGTGTCTAGTTGGTCATGCACTTAGGACCAGTTAATCACCTACTAAACATGGATCAGCATTAGCCAGGTCTGCACCCCAATTGGACCCACAAAATGGCGTCTGGAGACAAGGGTTTTATGTGTTTAAATGTCCCGAATTAGGAACTTGCTATAAGTCTTGTGCTGTAATGGGGTCAACACATGTTGTAGATTTGCATACACGCAGCGATAGGTGGCCAGACTTTTCCTCTGCTGGCGGACGACGAGCGCAGGCGTGGAACCCTTGTATAGTCCTCCATCGTGACGGCATCAATGTAGCCCTCGATCAACTACACTAATGGGCCTGCCAGGAAGAACCTTGAATCAACCTTATTTGTGGAGACGTCACTTTAATTATTGGACATCTATGTTTCCATAACCGCTAAAATCAAATCGCCAGCATATGAACTGCGTGAAAAAACTCAAGGCAATAGAATAGATGCTTCAATATCAGACAATAAAACCGAACGCCCAAAAACATCCGACAAACAAGCACTCCATGATGAACCGTTCACAGTGTTTACTGAGTTCAGCCTGGCTTTCATCATGTCGCAGTGTAAACAATGTAGCCTACCCTCTGACCCGGGACCCTGCGGGGTTCCACAGAAATCCACGGGCATCCCATTTTTCTCACACTCGGCTGGACAAGCTAATCAAGTTGATGTATTTTAACCAGTTTCGCTTAGACCTCAGCTTTCCTGGCGCCTCACGCGCAACACAACTCCATTCTGGGATAGTCTATGAATTTCCGGTTGTCATTGATTACAAGTGGGACATGCATTGCGTGCTGTCACATGATGATGCTGGGGATGATTTCGCAAAGTCAGTGTCAGATGTTGTCGTGGGGTTAAAATAGTTACCATAGCAACTGTAATTGTTCTTATATTGGTTAATCCTTCCGTTCGCCCTTATTTCTTTCTCTTCTTCGTTCGTCTTCACACATATTCGATGGACAGTTACCATTTGATTGAACACAGTGGATGGTCGGAAAGCTTACATTTGACCCTTGATTTGCTAAGGATTGCGGGCTGGCTCAAAGTGCCTGCAGGCTAAGTCATGTCTCCCAGTGACTGGAGACGGGAATACCTCCTGCTGTTGAACAGAGGACAATCATGGATGGCTCAAGCAGAGGTCACAATCAGAGAAGTGTGCATGCTTGAGAACATTGGGAGAGGAGAGGAGTGGATCAGAACGCCAGAGGAAAAGTCAGATCTACGCAGGGTCAAAATAACGTTGGGCCCCGAATGTATGGATTGGCCGGCAGGCTGCGCTGAATGGGAGGTGTAACAATTGATTCACAATAAGTCGCGACGGAATCATCTACACGCATGTTGGAAAGAGCAAGATGTGTGTGTAGTGTGGAATAACAGATCATCTATCATGCTTGAAGAGAATGGTACGGCACAGAGTGACCAGAAAATCTGACCGACAGTCTGTAGGTAAGGCCAGGCACTCACATAATCAGACTCTTACTGGTACCACTGGTATTGGGACTCTTCCCTCGTTGTTGAAGTTGAGGACGGAACGCGTATAGGAATGTCCCAATCACTTTAATGTCGGTTCTTGGCTCCACCCAATTCATCGCAGCTTAGCTTGATGATCAAATATCTCAGGACAAACACACAATACGATCAAATAGTACCTTAAATACAACACAACCGCCTAAATGGTTGGTAAAGTGAGTGGATCGACATATTGCACCACACTGGACACCATCTGACTCGGCCGCCTGCCAAGAGCATTGCACAAGCCACAAACTCCTTAGCTCCAGCGATGATCCAGCAGAGGTCTCCGAAAATATTACAATCATGATAAGAACGGCGCAGTCCGGACACGAAACCAAGACCTTCGGAGCGTGGGGTAGATGGCTTGATCACGTGGTCACGGATAACTCCCAACACACACACACACCATCCATGATCACATAATACAGGAGAAAACACTCAAAGGTTAAGGCAACAAAAACAACAAGCACTCCCCAGATGTAGCACGGGACAAGACCGCGGGGTCAGAGACAACTAAAGTATTCGGCCAGGACAGAACATAATCGTGTGATAACTATTTACTTCAACAAATCAAAATATGCTGTTTTCATCTGTGCTTCTTTATCTCTAATACCTCTTTGTTCTTTCTCTCTCTCTCTCTCTCTCTCTCTCTCTCTCTCTCTCTCTCTCTCTCGCTCTCTCTCTCTCACTCTCTCTCTCTTTGTTGTTCTCTCTCTCTCTCTCTCTCTCTCTCTCTCTCCTCTCTCTCTCTCTCTCTCTCTCTCTCTCTCTAGAAGATCGTCAATCAGTCAGTCAATCAATCAATAAAAGGCATGATATTACCTGAATATTGTAATTTTTAAAATGTCGCATGTTTTTTGTGGGACTTTGCGATCGACCCCAAATTTAATTTTTAAAACAATTTTGCGTTCAGTAGTTTGCCATTGCTCTCTGAACGGGAAGTCAACGTTTAAGCCCAATCTAACGCCGGTGTAGATCTTGAAACGCTTTCCCCACCATCATCACCATGGAAGTATAAGAGTGAGCACTCTGATCCCTTTCGGCCACGTCGACCCCTTACCCACTCAGTATCCCTGAACAAAACAGCGAGAGAGAAGCAAGGAAACACAACAAACACACACACACAGCCGGGAAACGACATTATGACAAATGTAACGAGCAAACAACTGATTACATCCAGGTTTCATCAAAAGGCCCTGAGACGACAGAAGCAACAATACCTGCCACGGAGGTAATACAGATAGAGGAGGAACGATTGCCGGAGCTCTGCGGACAACACACTGTCAGTCTCTCCAGTAGTTACCAGCTTCCGGTAAAATAACGCGTCTAGACGCAGACATCAAGCCATCTGACAACTCGCTTTCATCAAACTCAGTTTCCAATCTCCAACAATAAAGTTCCCAAACGTTATTTCTGGGCACAATACAAACCGCCTCAATATTACCTCATGTGTGTTTATAATTAAGGGTAAGTAGTGCACGTCTGTAGCAAAGCTGGGCTCAGTTTGGCTCCAGTCGTGTGTGTATCATGATACTCGAACTCTGTAATTTGTCTGGCAAGTTATTTGAGTGAGCAATCACACATCCTTTGATGTTCGTAACTTTTGCTGGAACAAACATCGCAGGATTATCTCCTCCTGCACCGAGGGATTATCTCCCTGTCCGATCGTTATCACAGTCTTGTTCAGTAATTACAGCACTCAACAGCCCAACTTCTTCTCTGCGCATGTCTGTCAGTTGTCTAGCATTTCCGGTTAACAGTATTTTACTTGAGGGGCGTCTGGCCTGGCGGTTATCATTGCGTTGATTTCGATGGTATGCGCGTCGGTGGTTCAGAAAGCATGGTAAACTACCGAACGTAAAAACCTGCAAAACACGTAGAGCAAAGTCCTAACAAAAAAATAGTAGCACGCAGGCTCCAGCATCATTTGGAAAGTCGGAATCTGCTTCCCCAAGGACTCGGGAGCTACCGGCCGGGAAAGGATACCTGGGCCAATGTTGCAACTTTTGCGTTCGATGTCTATGAGGGCTTCCAGGATTAAAAGGAGACAGTTGAGGTAGCTCTTGACCTTGAGAATTGCGTATAACAGGGTTAGGTATAATCGGTTGATACACACACTGTTGGACATGGAAGTCTGCCCTTGCCTTGTTAGATGGGTTGCGGCAGCCCTTTATGAGCGTAAGGTTGCACTGCGCATGGGCTCCTGGACTTCTGACCCCTGTACTATTACACCTGGGTTGTCGCAGGGATCTGCCTTTTCCCCAGTGCTCTTTAATGTCTACACAGCAAAATCGCAGCTATTGTGACACCAGGTGTGGGTAGAATCTTGACATTTGCAGATGATGTGCTGGTGTAAGACAGGGCAGAGACAGGGCCAGTTTTGCCAAAGACTTACAGGTGGCGGTAAACATTGTGGCGGAGTGGTGCAGGGACGCAGGGGCCATTATAAAGCCAGACAAGGCATCGGTTGTGTGGTACTCCTTGGATAACCGGATCGTCAAGGCAGACGTACCAGGTATTATGTTGAATGAATGTCCTCTTAGTCGAGAGAGTAAATTGAAGTACTTGGGTATCACCTTTGACAGGTGTTTGTCTTTTAAGGATCATGTGGAGGCTTTGGTGGTGAAGGCTGGTAGGGGACTTAATGCATTGAGGGCTATGACAGCAACCGGGGTAGATCAGAGGATGCTGTACAGGCTCTTTCAGCAGTTACTAATTTATGTCATTGAGTATGGTTTAGGGCTGCTGACAGTATCAAAGTACCAGCTTGAAAGGTTGGAGCGCATACAGAATACTGCCATGCGGTTAATCCTGGGGTGCACAAAGGACACACCAATTATATGCATGAGGCATATCCTGGCGTTACCAACAATGACGGATAGGCATAGGGTCCTTCAGGCCAAATGATACCTGAGAGTTGCCACAGACAGGGTTCACCCGCTGCATGTAGCAATGGATATGGTCAAGAGTCATAGACTAAGACGAGGCAGGTCCTGGATGGCACAGGCAGAACTTTCTATAAGTCAGGTTTGTGATCTAGAGACCATGAAGCGTGAAAGAGAGTGGATGGAAGTTCCGGAAGACATGACGGACTGGCACAATGTAATAATAACACTGGGTCGTGAGTGCAGAGAATGGGCGGCGGGCCGCACTGAGTTTGAAGTGCAACAGCTGATCCAGAGCAACACACATCAAGGTGACATAGTCATCTACACCGATGGGTCAGTGGTGAGAAATAGATGTAGTGGATGGGGCTTTATTGCAAAGGCTAATGGGCGAGTCTTAACGCTGTTAACTCCGTGATAAAGCGGTGTTAGATTTTCCTAAGATCCGATGTTTACAACAGAAATGATTAATGCTTTAGAAGAATATGGAATAGATAAAGTTACCAGTCTGCTTAATACAATATATGATACTAGAAATATACCTCAGGAGTTATGTAATTCTGTATTTATTGCAATCCCAAAGAAATCAGGAGCCTTGGAATGTGATCAACATCGAACAATTAGTATAATGAGTCACATCACGAAGATTTTGCTAAGAATTATCATGCAAAGAGTTAGGAGGAAAATACAACCTGAAATAGGAGAAGAACAATGTGGGTTTGTGGAAGGCAAGGGTACAGTAAATGCTGTGTATATACTGAGAAACATAATCGAACGTTCTATAGAAGTAAACAAAGATCTACACCTTTGCTTTATTGACTACACAAAGGCTTTTGATAAAGTGAGACATGTCAACATGATAAGGATGCTTGAAGATCTACAAATTGATGGAAAAGATCTTAGACTTGTAAAAAACATATATTGGAAACAACAAGCTGCCATAAGAGTGATAATGAAGTAGGCCAATATCAGCCTATTTAAAAGGGGTGTGAGACAGGGATGTGTAATGTCTCCAGATCTGTTTTCCCTGTACAGTGAAAGTATTTTCAGAAATATTCAAGATATGGAAGGAATCAACATTGGGGGGACGATGCATCAATAACATTAGATATGCAGATGATACAGTCTTGATTGCAGACAATGAACAGGACCTGCAAAATTTAGTAGATGCGATTGTTACACACAGTGAACAACTAGGGTTAGAACTAAATTGTAAAAAGACACAGATTATGGTCGTCACTAGGAGGGACGAAATACCACAATGTAATATACAAGTAAATGGGAATATTCTTCAACAAGTGAGCAGGTACAATTATCTCGGAACAGTAATAACATCTGATGGGAGATGCCTTGAAGAGATTAGAACAAGAATCGCCATGGCAAAAGTAGCCTTTAGCAAGATGAAAAACTTCAGGTCGAAATCTGGCCAAGGAGGTCACCTCAGACAGATGCAAGGCCTAGAACACCTCGGATGAAGACACAGTGACAGTGAAAGAAATCACGGCTGTGCTTCGACGATCAAAAAACAGTGCTCCAGGTCCTGATGGCATAAGATACGACGACATAAATAGGTGTACCGACAATGAGCTAGAGAAACTAGCAGACATGTACAACAACAGTATAGGGAGTGCTAGCATCAAGGAGGAATGGTTACACAGCTATCTGATTCCCTTGCCGAAGCCTGACAAAGACCACAAAAAAATTCAGGGATATCGAATTATAACCATGCAGAATACAATAGGCAAGCTGCTGGAGAAGGTAATTGCCAGGAAAATATCAAGCCAACTAGAGAGGGAAGGTGTTTTCCCACCCACCCTGGGTGGGTACCGTCCAAAAAGAGAAACCTGGACCAATGCAGCAGTCTTTGCCCAGGATGTCTATGAAGGTTTCCACTCAGGCACTGAAACCGTTGCTGCAGCGATTGATCTTGAGGACGCATACAACAGAGTACCACTGGATTTTTTAATGTTTCAGCTTCTCGAACTAAACGTAAGTCCATTCCTCCTTAGTTGGATCGCTGCAGCCCTCTTCCAACGGAAAGTAGTTTTTAGATGTGGCAGTTGGACTTCGGAACCAACAACAATACATCCTGGCCTACCACAGGGATCACCATTATCTCCGGTACTGTTCAACGCCTACACAGTGAGAATCACCAGTGAGCAGATCACTGGACCTGGCAGGACATTGTCATATGCCGATGATGTTTTAGTGTATCGTCAGGGTAAGGATAGAGAGGAGGTTGCTGTGGAACTACAAACCGAACTCAATCGCATAAGTACTTGGTGTGATGAAGCTGGGGCAATGGTCAACCCAACAAAGGCAACAGTGACTTGGTTCTCGTTGAATAATCATATTGTCAACACTCCAACACCAACTGTAATGCTGTGTTCAGAGACGGTGGAAAGAACGCAGGCAATGAATTACCTGGGGATACGGTTTGATCGAAGCCTTGCTTATAATGTGCACATAGACCAGGTGATAACAAAGGCCAAGCGGGGTTTGGCAGCGATGCGGGTGATGGCGGCAGCAAACTGTGAGCAGCGCCATCTATGTCTTCTGTACGAGGGGCTGGTCATGTCTGTTTTGGAGTATGCAATGGCAATCCTGACTCTCAGCCATAAGCAGATAGAAAGGATGGAAAGGATACAGAATGAAGCTATGCGCATTATTCTTGGATGTACAAGAGATACAGCATGCAGGGCGATGCGCTACCTTCTTGATTTTCCAACCATTGAAGAGAGAATACAAGGTTGCAGGGCACGCGCCTACCTCAGAATTAACGCAAACACACAACATCCACTGCATAGTGAAATTAGGAAGGTGAAGGGCAGCAGGTTAAAAAGAGGAAGGTCGTGGATGGGTCAAGCCGAAGACATTCTTCAACAGGTGTGTTCACTTGAGGACTTAGAACCTGGCGAGGAGTGGGTGCAAGTGCCAACAGACTTCTGCACATCCTTTTCAGTTTGCATCCAACTAGATAGAAAATGCAGACAAGAAAATCCGGCTGCTGTTGAGGCTGAAGTACAAGCGTTGATTTTCGAGAATTCGCTAGACGGTGACGCGGTCATCTACACAGATGGGTCGGTCGTCCGACATGTGAGAAGCTCATGGGCCTTTACAGCTCGGGCCGGAGGGAGAATTGTGAAGGAGGACTCTGGTGCTTTCACTGAAACCACAAGTAGCCTGACCATGGAAGTCATGGCAGTAAGTAAAGCAATAACATGGCTCGAGACACAGACATTCACTAGGGCTTGTTTCCTCAGCGACTCAATGAACATGATCAAGAGGATAGAGGAGGGATCGATCCGAAGAGAATGGTTGCTGCCTCTGGAGCGGTCTCGACTGGCAAAGATTAGTTTCATCTTCGTGCCAGGGCATGCGGGAGTACAAGGAAATGAGCGGGCTGACAAGCTCGCAGGTGAGGCTACTGTGGAGGGCGGACGCGCCATGGACCAGGCCGACATCCTGAATGCTCTACGAGAAGTAAGACTTTTACGAGAACCAAGTGATGACTGTGAATCTACAACAATGGCCAGACTGCGAGAGCAGCAAATTAAAAGAAGGGTGGCCAAACAAGAACACTACGCAGGAAGCCAAAGAAGATTGATAAACCAACACAGAACTGGCGTCGTTAGCCGCTACACGTTGCAGGATTTGCTGAGGAGGGGATCCGAGCACTTATGTATGGACTGAATGGTTCGATGTGCAATGAGGATGATCTGTCGACTAACTAACTAACTAACTAACTAAGATGAAAAACATATTGACCAATAAAAAGATGTCAATTGAAACGAGAAAAAGAGTGTTGAGATGCTACATTGAACCTGTACTTTTATATGGATGTGAAGCGTGGACAATGAGCAGTCAGGCTGAAAAACATCTGATGGCTGTAGAGATGTGGTTTCTGCGGAAAATGCAAAGAATACCATGGACAGCCAGAAAGACAAATGAACAAGTCCTTCAAGAAACAAATGAAGGTCGTAAATTGATTAGAGAAATTAGACGTATACAGTCAAAATTTTTTGGGCATGTTATGAGAAGAAATGGATTGGAGAATTTGGTGACAACTGGTAAGATCGAGGGGAACAGACCAAGGGGAAGACCTAGAAGCAAGTACCTGGATGGCTTGGCCTTGTGGCATGGTCGAGACAGAAACACGGAGCTGATCCACGACTCTGGTGATCGAGTGAGATGGCAGAACATTGACCGCCCACGCTTACCGGCATGGCACAAGATGGATGGATGGATGTTTACTTCATACTTCAAGGTTTTTCAGTGAATTCATAAACTATTGTCGTTACGACGTTTGTAATGAGCCAGTTCCTTTCTTAAGTCCAAACATATTCACATGGCACAACACAGCGAACAAGGACTTACGACATGGCACATATGGGTGCTTACGTCTCGAGCTTGCTAGGAAATTGAAAACTGCCTACGCCACAAGCCACCAAAAAAAAAAAAAAATTTGGTTGGGTACACCTTACGGGACGTTGCAGTCAACACCAGCATTTTCAGCTGCTGTTGATGTACTAGGCAAGTGTTACGTTCAGTAGTTTGCCATTGCTTTCTGAACGACCGGCCCCTATACCTTTTTCGAAAAAAAAAACAGCACCGCTGTGTTTCGAACCCGGGTATATGGGCTCACAAACCGCGTTCGCAAGCCCTTAGCCACAGAGACCAAGCCACAAAGTGTACATCAATATTGTCATATCGGAACGATTAACTGCACACCGATAGCCATTTTCACGCACCGTTCCGCACATACTTGAAACGGCAGCATTGTGCTGCACAAGCAAATATGAAGTCGTGTAACATCTTATCTGTTCGAAGTTTTGACGCAAGAAATAAGTAATGTCGACCACAAACAACGCCAACGTTGACCTCCATGCTCCAGGAGTTAAATACAGACAAATACCATTGCCCTGGGTATGCCCTGGGTTTAGGGTTAGGATTAGGGGCACAGTTAGCCAACACTAACCCTAACCCTAATCATTAACCCCTAACCATTAACCCTAACCCTAAACCCTAACCCTAAACCCTAACCCTAATGGGTACATGACATTACAGACAGAACTTGACAATAGGCGAAGAGTCATCACCAGACATCATCATTACAGGGACCACGAGGACGGCGCTTAGTTGCCAGCATACATCTCTCTCAGGTCCGCGTGAAGAGTGGGCTACTGCTACTGGACATGGTCATCTACTGGGACAGCCCTCTCTCTCAGGTCCGCGTGAAGAGCGGCCTACTGGACATGACCTCCTACTGTTACACTCTCTCTCTCAGGTCCGTGCCATCACTTCATTAGCCTGATGGGCATGCCATGGAGTCATAGTGGTCAAGAGTGTCCTGCTCAAGTGACGCCGACTGAAAGAGAAGAGTCCCTCCTTCATGGGCCAGTAGTCTGTACTGCCAGCGCGGGTTTCCTCCTGAAGCTATCTGCCAAGGTTTATCTTTGACAGAGGCATCGAGTGTACCGGGCCAAGGGTCGACGGTAACTTGATGTCTTTCAGGACTGAGGGCGCGTTGACATATGGACTCTTTCTTCATGAACTGGGAGTCCTTCATGACAAGGGAGTCCTTCTTCATGGGGACACCTTCTCTCTCAGCCGGAGTCAGTTGAGATGTGGACACGTTTTACCACCTATATATGCATCAGTTTCAGAATTTTCCTGAATGCACAAGAGTTCGCTATCTGTCTTGTCTGCTTTGTATGGGTGAGACTGAGCACTTGCGGGTTTGTCCGGAGGGTGTCAGTTGAGGTGGCCACTATTGACCACCTATATATTAGCATCAGTTTAACAATTTTCCTGAATGCACAAGAGTTCGCTATCTGATCTTGTCTGCTTTATGTGGGTGAGACTGAGCACTTGCGGGCTTGTCCGGTGAGCTACGGTTCTTAGAAACCCAGCGACTTATTTAAAACACAAAATTCCCCCCCCCACCCCATGTCCTACACAGGGATGGATTAACCATTAGGCACACAAGGCACGTGCCTAGGGCACCAAGCATTTGGGGGGCACCACAGAGAGACAAATTTCGTATATCTGCTTTCTACACCATTGTTGACAAACTTGAGACAGAGATGAGTAGACGAGGACAGGTATATAATGATCTAGCAGTTCGGTTTTCTTGTTTGGTCGATGTACCACAAACATCTCAGTGTTGTGAAGGACTAATAAATGCTTATCCTGAAGATCTGAACAATAATTTATATACTGAACTACAACAGTTCCACTCATAAATTCGCCAAAAGTTTCGTGCATCATAATCTGACAACAACACGTTCAGTCATGCAGAACTCTACAAAGTAATAGTTAGAGACAACATCGAGTGTGCTTTTCCAAATGTAGAAATCGCCTTGCGCATATTTTTTAACATTAATGGTTACGAACTGTTCAACTGAGCGCTCTTTTTCTCAGTTGAAATGTACAAAAAATCCAAGTAGATCGACAATGAAACAAGAAAGGCTTGATTCCTTATCTTTGCTGATGATTGAGGCAGACTTGTTGCGCAAAATTAACTTTGATGATGTACTCAAAAACTTTGCCAGACGTAAATCTAGAAAAAAGAACTTTAAAATGTAAATGTGTGCTCTCTCTGACTTTGTTATCTATCAAAAAAGTTACAGTATTTTTGTCTACTATTATTACAAAATTAATTAACTATTAATTTTAATACAGAAATACCTTATTATAGGTTTTACATGAGTGATAGTAGTACAAACATATGTGTTTACATATCACAACTGTTTTTCTTTGTTATTTTTTTTTTCATAATATTGAACATACCAGCAGTCAGTGGAGGCTCGGGGGCCCGGGGCAGTAGGGGGCACCCATGTGGGTTTGTGCCTAGGGCACCAAGATGGCTAAATCCGGCCCTGGTCCTACACCGCGTGGTACAATAGGCAGTTTAAGTTAAAGTTAGTTAAGTTAAAGTTAGCTGCATATCTTTTACAGGACGTCACAGTCAACCCCAGCATGTTGTATTGCTGTTCGTGATCTCTTAGCAGGTTTACGTTCAGTAGTCTGCCATTGCTTTCTGAACGACCGGCAACCCATACCATTTCGTACAAAAAATAACAACTCAAGACGGTCTGCTGCCAAATCACCACAGCTGTGTTTCGAACGCGGTATGCAGGATTACAAACTGCTTCCGTAACCCCTTCGCCACGGAACTGGCACTATAAGGCAGTAGATGACAGTAAAGACAGTATTTGAGTCATGTCTATTGTGTTCCACACACACACACGTCAGTTGGACTTAACGTTGACTTACTGTCCACGGGTCGCAGACGTCAATTACAAGTACCCCTTAAGTGGGAGTGGGTTCACCTGATGGTGAGGGACACTGAAACAGCATCAGCAATAAATTCACACGTAAAGATAGACAATGACAGAAATAGAGTAAAGTGTGTGTCCTCTCATTTCTATTTATGTCCTCTACTTCTATCAGCGCCATCAATTCCTGTGGATGTATGTCCCGTGCTATTTTATTGGTTCCAGGGGGTTCTCTAACAATTGACATTTCAGGAACAGATGTGTCTGTGTGCTACAAACATTGTGATCTGTGCACTCAAGGGGTCCCCAAACACGGGACATGTCTGTGTGCTACAAACATTGTGATCTGTGCACTCAAGGGGTCCCCAACACGGGACATGCCTGTGTGTTACAAATAATGTGATCTACGTGTGCGTGTAAGTTAGCTAGGCATCCACTTCTGGACTTCTAGGCTTCTAGACTTCCAGACTTATATACTTCTAGACTTCCAGACTTATTTACTTCTAGACTTCTATACTTTTAGATTTCCAGACTTCTATATTTCTATACTTCTAGGCTTCTATAGTTCTATATTTCTATAGTTCTATACTTCTAGACTTCTATACTTCTATAGTTGTATACCTCTATAGTTGTATACTTCTATACTTCTATACTTCTATATTCTATACTTCTAGCTTTCTATACTTCTATATTTCTAGACATATATATCCAGGCTACTGTTACTTCTAGCTTTCTAGACTTATATACTTCTATATTTCTATACTTCTAAGCGTCTATACTTCTATATTTGTAGACTTCTATACAACAGATTTGTGCATACAGTTAGTTGTAATCAAGTATGCCCATTCAATTGTCGTACCAGCTGACTATGGCGATTACCTCCCCGCAACTGTGGGCCGTACAGCCGTGTGTAATCACGTGTGTCTGTATCGGCACCTAGTCTTGCTACATCGTGCAGTAATCATGCCCTGCCGTCACCTGTCTGTTTTCACTCAAATTATCAGTAGTTCTTAATTTTTCCTCTTGTCATATCATCAAAGAAAGTTGATTGCTTCAAATCTGATGCCAGAAACACGTTTCACTGGTTTATTTATCATGTACGCAACATTTATAGTGCTAATTTTGCCGATAATATGTAATTTTAAAGATTTTTTTCCTAAGTTTACCCAACCATATTTTGTGGCTTCAGGACAATTTCTACCTTATTTACTAATTGTGGAGAGTTCCCAACCAAAGCAATTTACTGTGTTTTCTTCACTTCTGATGATAATGATTCTCGGCATGTGATGTTCTTCATTATATCACACGAGAAATAAATTCATAGATAGTACTGGCAACTCATAGAAGTAGAAGAAAGAAGCCGAGATAGATGGACAAACTAGTCAATATACACATTGGGAAGATAACACGCATGTTTTACTTCTCTGTATTCCTGTGGTACAACTCAGCTTCCCCAATGACCTGTGATACAACTTAGCTTCCCCAATGACCTGTGATACAACTTAGCTTCCTCAATGACCTGTGGTACAACTTAGCTTCCCCAATGACCTGTGGTACAACTTAGCTTCCCCAATGACCTGTGGTACAACTTAACTTCCCCAATGACCTGTGGTACAACTTAACTTCCCCAATGACCTGTGGTACAACTTAGCTTCCCCAATGACCTGTGGTACAACTTAGCTTCCCCAGTGACCTGTGATACAACTTAGCTTCCCCAATGACCTGTGATACAACTTGGCTTCCCCAATGACCTGTGGTACATTTTAGCTTCCCCAATGACCTGTGCCCAACTTGGTTATGTTAGACCCCTGTCTCTTCTTCCAGGAACTATACACGTTGCCACATCCAAACAACTGTTACATCCAAACCACTGCCACTTACAAACCACTGTTACATCCAAACCACTGTCACATCCAAACCACTGTCACATCCAAACCACTGTCACATCCAAACCACTGCCACATCCAAATCATTGTCACATCCAAACCACTGTCACATCCAAACCACTGTCACATCCAAACCACTGTCACATCCAAACCACTGCCACTTCCAAACCACAGCCACATCCAAACCACTGCCACGTCCAAACCACTGCCACACAGAAACCTCTGCCACATCCAAACCACTGCCACACCCAAACCACTGCCACTTCCAAACCACAGCCACTTCCAAACCACAGCCACACCCAAACCACTGCCACATCCAAACCACTGCCACTTCCAAACCACAGCCACATCCAGGCTACTGCCACATCCAGGCTACTGCCACATCCAAACCACAGCCATATCCAGGCTACTGCCACATCCAAACCACAGCCACATCCAGGCTACTGCCACATCCAAACCACAGCCACATCCAGGCTACTGCCACATCCAAACCACAGCCACATCCAAACCACAGCCACATCCAAACCACAGCCACATCCAAGCCACTGCCATTTCCAAGACACTTATTTGTTTAATGCGGCGAACGTGTTTCAGCTTCCCAGACTTGAGGCAGTTAAAGATCCGTTGTTGTGCCATATCCAGATGTAGAATCTCAGTATTGCTCGTCTGTGGGAGCCCGGTATTCTAAGAAGAGGTTTATAGCATGCAAGTTCACCAGCCTCGATTGTGTTCTTTAATGATTGCGAAATTATCCATGGCTAGTATCCACATGCCGGCTTCCTGGCTTAGAGGTTAGCAACTTTTCTCTGTAATCTCGTATACTCTCGTAGGTAACTCGATGACGGTGAGAATCAGCAGTGGTTCGAATCGCATTGGTAACTTACGGGATATGTGAGCCGGCCGCTCAGAAAGCAATGGCAAACTACTGAGCGTAATCTTTCCAAGAAATCAACATACAGCTGAAAGATGCTGGTGTTGACAGCGATGTCCTGTAAAGGATATGCAAAAACAAAAAAAAGTATCCACATGTTGCTACAGGACAGATGCTGTCAACAACTGTACTGTGATCTCATTGATAGTGTTAGGACATAAGTTCTTAATACTGTTTAACCTCTACAATGTAACGGGAAGCGGCTGGTTGAGTATGGGCAGCGGCTGGCTGAGTGGCTAAGAACGACGGACTCTCCCTCCAGAGACCCTGGTTCGAATCCTCGGTAAAGTGCGGATATTTTTCTGTCGGGGGCAAAATGAAAATGCTAACCTGCACAGTTCGTGGCGGCTGCAATAGCCTGGCGGCTTTAATTCCTCAGGCTTAAGACCCCCCTTTCATACACTGCAAGGTACTATGGGCAGTAGATGACAGACAGTGGCTGACAATATAACACACACACACACACATATACACACCACACACTCTTAAACACACACTCACACCACATACACATACATACAGAATAAGAAAAGACTGGTATGCCCCTCCCAGACTAACCAGACCGATATACCGGGGCATTATCTAAATACTTGATATCTACGCCCTGTGCCGCTTTATTTTCCTTGGCATAAAGATTCATCAAGGCGCAATGGATAGCAGCCGATGTGCGACATTTATCTCCCGCGCTTACCTCGTCTACACCAAAGAATAAACGACTGGTATTGCAATACTCAACTGTAGTATTACGATACTATAAACGTGACGATACTTCAGTGTAATCGATTTTGCTATGTTGACAACCAATCGACGAGCGGACAAAACTAGGGAATATAGAAACATAGCAGTTTTCCCGGAGACTCCTGGGGATCGACGCTGGAGCTACAGAGTTATAGCTTTTTGCGATTCTCTCGGCAAGAGGCTAGAAGGTCTGAGGTGAGAGACAAGGCCAGGTAGGGGTAGCACCCGGTGCAATGGAATCGACCGTCTCGACTTTGGGAAATATGTTTTTGAAGTGTGTAAAAGACACGGGGATCTACTTCATTGAACAGGGTTTTATCCCCATATGGCTCGGTCTCTTTCGACAGGACGGCCAGCCGAAAGCATCACACAAAGCACGAACTCCGTAGCTCCAGCGACGACCCCCAGTAGTCTCCGAGAAAATCGCACCCGTAAACCAAACGACATAGCCCGAAATTAAACACACGACCTTTGGAAGGCAAGGCAGGTGGCGTAACCACTCGGCCACGGAGTCTCCCTATGAAATATTACATGACGTGGTAGATATATGGTGCTTTAAATCAGAGACAGGAAAGGTATTATTGGAAGGAGAAGCCACAATGAAGAGATGAATGAATATATACAAGAGTCATATAATGGAGAAACAACAGAATGAACTGAAGAAAGTAATATACAAGTGCATCTGTACTAAAAGAAGTCAGTGATGCTATCAAACATACGGTACAAGAACAACTGCCGGGACAGATGACATTTTTAAGAAACACTTGAAGTTTGGGTGCCGCTGATTCTGTGGGGGTGGGTTTGGGTGACCGGCAGTGACGCCTAATGATGTAAGCTAAATATCCACTAGATTTCACGGTCTGGTGAAGGGTGTTTAGTTCTTCCTTCAGTGCGTCGTCGGAGCAAATATTTCTAGCTCGATTACACAGCTTTGATTGCTGAAAACGCTTGAGATCTGCGACACATCGCAGCCGTGGTAGTAGTAGAGTGGGAGAACAAAAATGACTTTCCTGGTATCTCAAGAAAACTGAAATAATAGCCATATCAAAGAAAACACAACACCAAAATGTGATAGGATTATAGATGGGAGAATGGTTCATGAAATCAATACATTCATATATCCGCACTTCAGATGGGTGATGTGTGACAGAGAGTCAGGGCAAAGTATCCCAGACAAAGACTGCATGCATGCCATCAAATTTAATGTGTCTTATGTGCTGACCGGCTCCGTGGCGAAGGTCTTACGAACATACTCGAGGACGATTTAGCAGCAGACTGCCTTGCGTTAGTTTTTGTTTTGTTTTACGAAATGGTATGCGTGCCGGTCGTTCACAAAGAAAAGACAAACAACTGAAAGTAAACATGCCAAGAGATAACAAACAGCAAACAATGTTGGGGTTTTCTGCGACGTCCCGTAAAAGGATATTCAACTAACGTTTTGTAACTAATGTGATGAGTTACTCTTGTAACAGATCGTTGGGTACCTGGGTCAACCAGTACTCTGGAGTCAGGTCACAGAACAAATAGCTGTCAAAATTAAAATTTAAAAAAAACACTTTCATCTCCTGCCTATATAGTACCTTTCAGTGTAGGGCCGGGGGGGGGGGGGGGGGGGGGAGGGGGGGGGGGTTCTTGAGCCCGAGGAACTAAGGCAACCTGGCTAGTGCAAACTAATAGCAAAACCTAAAAATATATGAGAGTACAGCAGATAACGCAGTTTCCTATGCTCAGTCAGTAGCAATAAATACATCAGTAAGTGGGAAGTACCGAGGAATGCGAGTCCCAAACATGCGTCACCCCTGTCAGAAAGGTAACAGGTTCCAGAGCGCACTGCTATCACTGGAACAATCTCGAAGAAGCGAGTTGCATAGGCAACCTTCCATGGCAAGGGGGTTTAAGACACAGGAGGGGGGGGGGCAGAAAAGACTAAGGGGTGTAGGTAAAAGTAGGTACCAAGAGGAAGCAGTGGAGGAAGGGACAAGAGTGGCTGGGGCTTTAACGACGCAAATAGTAGCCAGAATCCACATAGATGTGGCAGATATACAACCACTGTACGATCATAGATCCACTCGCAAATACATCAAGTGTGGCACAAATAAGCTTAAAAACAATATGTCAGTAATCCTTGTGGCAGAATAACTAAGGGAAGCCTAACTTTCAGTTGTATTAATGAACGTTGAAGCATCACGAACCACGGTGTCTATATTTGTACTGTGATCGAGAGGGCGGCTCTCGTAGAGGTGGTTGTAACTGGTAATATCCTCACATTGTTACCGTCGCGTGTGCCAAGCCGTGACTTTTGTGTCGTGATTGTTGCTGTCCTATGTGACATGCCGTGACTTATGGTTTGTGTGAACAGTGTTGGTTCCACAACTTCCCAACACTTTCAGTAAATGACAGGTGGACTGAACTGTTATATAGAACCATGTCATAGTCCAGAGAGAGTTAACTGTGATGGTAATCTCGGGATTGCACGAGAAACGCTGACGTAAAAAGCGCTTGCTTGAAGGTGAAATGACGTGTTAATTCAGGCACAGGACTGCTTGGCGACAGGCATTTTTTTTTCCAGCCACAATTATAACACGTTAACAGGGCAAGCAGACACGTAAGAAATATATCTCCACGTACAGTGATCGTCAGCAGCGGTACTCCAAAGAGAGTTCTGTTTCCACGTATAAATGATGACGGTTAAATACCAGCTCTTGCCACCGCACTAGGCTGCGATAGAGAGAGAGATTGAGATTGTAGTGTCGAAGGCGAAGGCATGCCGAGCGTTATGCTGCATATACAGAGGTAGAATGGCCACTAGGCATTCAGTCCACAGTGGACAGTGTATGAGAACTCCGAGAACATAAGTAAGCGTGAGTGACTCAGCTGGCTGTGGAGATTGTTTGGCTGTGTGTCATTAGTGAATAAACTATGTCAGCTGCTGCCGTGAGTTGTTGTGAATACATTATCAGCATCTGTCAGACTGCTGTGTGAGCGAGCCACGCTGTGCTAAAGGCCTACCTTCTCCAGTTTGTACACCTCTACTACACACCAGTCGGTCCAAGTCAAACCTAATCTGCTATATGATTGTCAATTTTATCATGTGAACGAACGAATTAGGAGCCCTTGTAAGCAACAGATACACGGCTTCAGAGACGAATGCTATAAATCGCTCATTAATTAATTAATTAATTCATTCATTCATTTATTCATTCATTCATTCATTCATTCAGTAGCATGTCCCTTGCATAACCTTGCTCCCATAACGACCTTCCGGAAAACTTCTCAGTCATAACCAAGATATCCCGCGTCCGACACACCCATCTGGAGATCATCTGCCATATCCTACATCCATCTTCTTTGTGACCTTCCTTGAACGAACGAATTAGGAGCCCTTGTAAGCAACAGATACACGGCTTCAGAGACGAATGCTATAAATCGCTCATTAATTAATTAATTAATTCATTCATTCATTTATTCATTCATTCATTCATTCATTCAGTAGCATGTCCCTTGCATAACCTTGCTCCCATAACGACCTTCCGGAAAACTTCTCAGTCATAACCAAGATATCCCGCGTCCGACACACCCATCTGGAGATCATCTGCCATATCCTACATCCATCTTCTTTGTGACCTTCCTTTCCCTCCCTTTCCGGGTATATACTCCTCCATTATTACTCTCTTCAAGCTTTCATAATGTTTCAAGTGAGCACAATATTTCAATTTTCTTTGTTTTATCGTCTTTAATATTCAGCTCTTGTCGTGCGGATGCATTTGTTATTTTCCGTATAACTAACAATTAGCAAAGAGAAGACACAGATTATGTCACAAGGTGCACATGGGGTACCATCAATCTTTATTGACGACGCTGAACTGGAGATAGTAGTCCATTTTACATATCTAGGATCAGTGGTAAATAGCAAATTATCCCTAGATCAGGAAATCAACATCAGGATTGGTAAGGCAGCAACAACAATGAACAGGTTAACACAAAGAGTCTTGGAGAACAGGAAGCTTACTGCCAAGACAAAATTGGTTGTCTATCAAGCCTGTGTCCTTAGTACTCTTCTTTATGGCAGTGAAGACTGGTCAACTTACTCACACCAAGAGAAACCTTTAAACAGCTTTCATATGCGGTGCTTGCGAAGGATACTTGGTATTAAGTGGCAAGACAAAATCACAAATACTGAAGTATTTGAAAGATCAGGTTGTGTGACGGTTTGTTCCATGCTAAGTCTTCGTAGACTTAGATGGATGGAACACGTTAAGAGGATGGATGATGGTAGAATACCAAAAGACATCTTTTTTGGTGAAATACAGATGGGTAGGAATCTCAGGGTCGGCCTCTACTACAATCCAAAGATGTGTGTAAGCGGGACATGACTGATACAGACATTGATAACGGGCATTGGGAGCAAGTCGCCGCTGAACGTGTTGCATGGAGGGCAAATATCATAAATGGAAGAAAGACAAAGGAGAAAATGATTGCAGATAAGCTGCACACCGAGCGTGCGAGACGTAAGACGGTGCATGATTGTGGAAATGACCATGTGTTCACATGCATCCACTGTGGACGAATATATACAGCGCGAATTGGCCTTATCAGTCACATTCGCTACCGCCAGGGGTTGTAGTTATAATGTCTTTTAGACGCACAATGAAACACCCTATCGTCTGTCAAGACGGCAAGGTGCCAATGAATGTATAACTAACAGCGATTACCTGGAAGAGGTTAGTGAAAGCAGGTCATTATCTTCAGTTATAAGCTAGAGACACAAGATGGTCTCTGGGCATGTGATGGGGAGGGAGACATTGGAGGATATCGTGAACACTGGACAGATCGGAGGGAGAAGAGGCAGGGGCAGATTGAGAGGTGAAGTGAGGCGGTGGTGTGGAGGGAGAAGTGAGGCGGTGGTGTGGAGGGAGAAGTAAGACGGTTGTGTGGAGGGAGAAGTGAGGCGGTGGTTTGGAGGGCTATCATCAATAGAATTGTGTCAGATAATCTAGGACCCAGATCCGGGGACATACATGAACTCCAAAGAACATAAGCAGTTCTGCAGCACATGATGGTGATGATGGTGATGGTGCTGATGATGATGAAAATGATGAAGACTATGATGATGATGATGATGATGATTATGATGATGATGATGATGATGATGGTGGTGGTGGTGGTGGTGGTGGTGGTGGTGGTGTGGTGGTGGTGGTGGTGGTGGTGGTGGTGGTGGTGGTGGTGGTGGTGGTGGTGGTGGTAATGATAGGTAGACTGTCAGAGTCCTGAAAGGGTACAGTGATGCAGCGACATCGTTACGCCCGCCAGGCGACTTAGCTCCCAGTAGGGATGCAGGAACTTCGTTACACCGCCAGGCGAGTAGTAGTTACCGGCCTGCAAGACTGCTGGCTGACGAGCGACCAGCGGTCAGGCCAGGACGACGCTAAACGCACGCACGCCTCGTGAAGCCACCTGAGGTGGGAGGCAAGTGGCGAACTAGCGGGAGACAGCTCTGGGACACGGACTTGGACGGACGCAAGATAGAGAGAAAGGCGTTGTGTGGTTTCTGTGCTGAAAGTCGAGTGTCTGAACATCTTGAATGTTAGACTTGTGAGCTGTATTGTGGATGTAAGTGTATTGAAGTATTAAGTATATATTGTTGTGATCATCGTAATGTATTTGATCCGTGAATAAATCCATTGAACGGTGTGTCGTTGAGTCTTACGTCAAATCACGTTGTACTTGTACTGTCTCACATGTGTTAGGTTAGCGAGCCAAGTTTAAGACCCTGACATGTGTGAACGTGGTGGCATTCGTCCGGCTTTGAAATGAACGTGTTTATGTGATTAACGATTTAAAACTAGAGTTTGTGAACTTAACATTTTTGTCAAACTTTATAGTACATGTAAATGTGATCGTGGAAGGCTCATTTTGATTTATTACTACATTATTTAAACATGTGTAAGACTAGTTGTAAACGTACAGTGCATACATATTGTTTGATCTTGTAATCGTGTAAAACATTTGTGATTTGTTAAACTTGTCACCGTTTTGACCTTGTCGACATTGCGATCTTGTCGCCATTTTGACCTTGTCGCCATCTTGTATACTTGATGTCTATGTCCTTACTGAATGTCATCTTGATGTAAGTGATGTGTCATCAATGTTGTAGAGTGTTGAGATACATGTAGATTGTCTTTGTGCATTGAGTTTGTGAAACGCAAAAAGTTTTGGAAAGAAAGTAACTTGTTTTGAAAAAAAAAAAAATTTCATTCAATAAAGTAATAGCATGTTTTTCTGATAACAGTTCAAATAAGCTCATCCTGAAATTGCCCAACCTCCATTTACCTTTCAGATTGCGTACAGATGCTAGCTCCGTGGCGATTGGAGCAGTCTTGTTGCAAGAGTACAATAACATCCTCCATCCAGTGTACTACGTATCAAGGAAACTAAAGCCCAGAGAACGGGCATGGTCTATCCCTCAATTGGAAGCCCTAGCTTTAGTAGTAGGTATAACCAAATTGTCCAGATTTCTTCTAGGACGGCATTTCATCGTGGAATCTGACAGCAGCCCGTTGCGTTTTATAAATTCAGGTTGTACCGTCCAAACCATATGGTAGCGCGCTGGTCTTTGAAACTTCAGATTATAGCTTTGAGGTTCGACATATCCCAGGAGATCCAATTCAATTGCCGATCTTTGTCTCGTTGTCCAACCGACCAGTAAGCACCAATGTCTGAGTGCAGTGTGTACAAATACACTCAGACCGACACAGCCATTTATCAGTGACTATATTTTTTCTATTCACAAAAAACTGTGCAATGTCTACAATATTGTGATAGGGATTACTCCCATTATATATAGTGTTCTTATTTTACTAATTCATGTAGTGATTGTCGTGTATAACTGGTAGTGTGTGGTAGAAAGGAACTTTATTAATTGTATATACCAACAACAAGAACAGTGTCACATTCGCTCAAAAACTTACCGTAGGCGAACTGTCCAATTTAACAGTGACATCTGTGTGTGGAACATTCCAGGGATTTTAAAGACGTGTGTGAACGTGTAAACTAAACATTGACAGCTACACCATTGCAGTGAACCGAAATCCATAATGTTCGGTAGTGAAACATCCAACACATGAACAGTCAATCGTAATCCAGAAGGTTTTGTAGTGAAACATCCAACACATGAACTGTGAGAACATGGTACTTTCCGTAACTACATCAAACCGGAACAAGTGTGTTCTGCAAGCTTAAACATCAGCTGATTTTAGTGTTCGTGTGTACTTCCGGATTAGTTAGAAATTTAGAGCAAAATTAGCAGACCACAAATAAAAGTTTAAAAATCTATGACGATTCTAAAATCTTTAGGAATCAACAAACTTAAATACACGAATTGTGTGTTTATATATTTAAGTAGTGTAATCTTAGAATCATATCTTGATTAATGTATTCATATTACCGACTTTTTCTCGTTAATATGAAGAAACGTCAAGCAATGACGCTAAGAAATAGGATAATTATTGTAAATTATTGTATTTCATAAATGTTAAAATTATTCCCCTTTCATTTATTTGTTATTACAGCATTACACCAAGGGCCATAATTTGAAATGTATGCAGTAATGTGTTGCATATAAATAGCCATGCTGTTGCCAGATTGTTGACACAACAGGTAGCCATCTACTGGGCATGGCAGAGTGTTACCGACATTGCAGACCAACACAAGAGCTACTGGCCAAATAAGGTCAGGGTTTGAGCGTTTTATACGACTTATATAAAGCCGTATTTCGGTCTAGCTAGATGGTTTTTGTTTCAAGAACCATATTATTACGTTTTTTTTGTTTGCTGCGAGGTAGATGCGAGAAGCTGGTTCTACCGATCTGACTGGGTCATTAATGCAATTGAGGTAATCAGCCATCGAGAGGATGAAACCTGACATGTGTTAAAGGTTGAACACCACATGTCGTTGAATGCAACTTCCATTTCTTGTATATTTCTATGGCATATGTGTATTTATTTGTATTTTGATACCAATGTATATAACAACAGAAGGGTAGACTCTGACAAGGTTATAATATTAACCCAGTGTGTACATATATTATACATGAAAGATGACATCTTTCATGAATTTGCCGGGGGAGCGTGTCAGAGTCCAGAAAGGGTACAGTTATGCAGTGACATCGTTACGCCCGCCAGGCGACTTAGCTCCCAGTAGGGATGCAGGAACTTCGTTACGCCGCCAGGCGAGTAGTAGTTACCGGCCTGCAAGACTGCTGGCTGACGAGCGACCAGCGGTCAGGCCAGGACGACGCTAAACGCACGCACGCCTCGTGAAGCCACCTGAGGTGGGAGGCAAGTGGCGAACTAGCGGGAGACAGCTCTGGGACACGGACTTGGACGGACGCAAGATAGAGAGAAAGGCGTTGTGTGGTTTCTGTGCTGAAAGTCGAGTGTCTGAACATCTTGAATGTTAGACTTGTGAGCTGTATTGTGGATGTAAGTGTATTGAAGTATTAAGTATATATTGTTGTGATCATCGTAATGTATTTGATCCGTGAATAAATCCATTGAACGGTGTGTCGTTGAGTCTTACGTCAAATCACGTTGTACTTGTACTGTCTCACATGTGTTAGGTTAGCGAGCCAAGTTTAAGACCCTGACAAGACAATAGCAGGGAAGTAGCAGTGGCAAGTGTGTCGCTGCTGAGAAACATTAAACTAAAGACAGAGTTCTCGGGTTTCTACAAGTCCCACAGTCTACTCACTATGGCTCATTAATTCAGAAGATTATTCTAATTAAGGATCAAGAAAGAACTGGGAATGGAGACTTGCTCTGCCTACAGACAGAACTAATACAGAACTAATTCAGAAATATCTCAGGGTAGCCTAGTTAACGTGATTCATGCATTCGTAGTAAACGGAATTAGTCGATCATCTCACAAAGAAAATACAGTGAGTTTTATTTCCCACTTCCTCACACACACCACGATCCCTGTAAGCTAAGCAACACGTTGGGACGGGGGGGGGGGAGGAGGAGGAGGAGAGAATGTGTGTGTGTGTGCGTGCGTGCGAGCGTGCGTGTGTGCGTGCGTGTGTGTGTGTGGTCGTGATTACAGAAAACAAGTTGAATATAATTGACAGATAGTATTACAGTGAAGCAAGTGCAGGAGCTGTAAACAAGATAAGACAGTTTGGTATCAACATGGGATGCCTGTATTGTTGATTGCGGCAGCAGATGTTTGTGTGGGCGTTGGGCGTGTTATGTTCACCTTGTTTTTCTGCTGGACTTTAGGCGGATCTTGACTGGAGCACACAACTGATCCAACGTCCGGTCCACTCCCCTGGATCTGCAATGACCTCCACGGTCACCGCTTGGCGATCCCGAGATGTGTAAGGCTATAGCGCTGGGTATGACCCTTGGTATGTCCCTGGGTATGTCCCTGGGTATGTTTCTGGGTATGTCCCTGAGTATGTCCCTAGGTATGTTTCTGGGAATGTCCCTGAGTATGTTTCTGGGTATGTCCCTGTGTATGCCCCTAGGTATGTTTCTGGGTATGTCCCTGAGTATGTCCCTAGGTATGTTTCTGGGAATGTCCCTGAGTATGTTTCTGGGTATGTCCCTGTGTATGCCCCTAGGTATGTTTCTGGGTATGTCCCTGAGTATGTTTCTGAGTATGTTACTGCATATGTCAATGGACATGTTTCTGGATATGTCCCTGGATATGTTTCTGGGTATGTCCCTGGGTATGTTTCTAGGTATGTCCCTTGGTATATCCCTGCGAATGTCGCTGGGTATATTTCTGGGAATGTCACTAGGTATATCCCTGGGTATGTCCTTGGGTATGTTTCTGGGTATACCCCTGCATATGTTTCTGGGTATTTCCTTGGGTATGTTTCTGATTATGTCCGTAGGTATGTCCATGGGTATGTCCCTGAGTATGTTTCTGGGTATGTCCCTGGGTATATTTTTGATTATGTCCCTGGATATGTACCTGGGTATGTTTCTTGGTATATCCCTGGGTATGTTTCTGGTTATGTCCCTGTGTATTTCCCTTGGTATGTTTCTGGGTATGTTCATGGGTACGTTTCAATGTATGATTATGAGTATGTCCCTGTATATGTTTCTTGATATGGCCATGGGTATATTCCTGGGTATGTTTCCTGGTATTTTTATGGGTATGTCACTTGGTATGTTTCTGGGTATGTCTCTTGGTATGTTTCTGGGTATATCCCTGGGTATGTCTATGGGTATGGGTATGGGTATGTCCCTGGGTATGTTTCTGGGTACATCCCTGGGTATGTCCTTAGGTATGTCTCTGGGTATATCCCTGGGTATGTCCCTGGGTATGTTTCTGGGTACATCCCTGGGTATGTCATTAGGTATGTCTCTGGGTATATCCCTGGGTATGTTCCTGGATATGTTTCTGGGTATGTCCCTTGGTATGTTTCTGGGTATATCCCTGGGTATGTCCCTGTATATATCTATGGGTATGTCCCTGGGTATGTTTCTGTGTATATTTCTGCACATGTCCCTGGGTATATCCCTGGATATATCCCTGGGTATGTCCCTGTGATTGTCCCTGGGTATGTTTCTGAGTATGTCCTTGGGTATGTCCGTGCGTATGTCCCTGGGTATGTTCTAGGTATGTTGCTAAGTATGTCATGTGTATGTTTCTGAATATGTCCCTGGGTATGTTTCTGGGTATGTCCCTGGGTATGTTTCTAGATATGTTTCTGGGTATGTTTCTGGGTGCGTGTCTGGGTGTCTTGTTGCAGCTGCCGCCACCCGTTGGTTGCCGCAATTGGGTCTTTTCAGGAAGGAATTAAATGTGCCATTCAGGTGTTGTCCTGTAAGGCCACGGGTTATACTAGTGTATTCCTTTGTGTGTCGGTGTTTTTGTGTGGTGATAGAGTCTATAATTCATCAATCTAAGTTACTGATTGCATACCTGGTTCTGTAGAGTTCTTCGTCTTATAGTCATTGACTAGTGACGTTGGTGACCAAATCTTACCACAGCTTTCTGTCTCTTGTACTGCAGTTCACTTCTGATATTGATGTTTGTTTTCTTCATGCCATCATGTCAAACTGTCTAGCATCTTCGGTCTCAGTCTCAGTCACGCCTCTCCTCGCCTCAACTTCCTCGTCGTCACTACGTACTCCAACTTTCCCCGTCTCATGATATGCCCGAGGAATGTTGATTCTCTCCTTCTGATGCGAGTGACCAGTTCTCTTTGATTGTTCACTTCACTACGCTGTTTATATGGCCATGATTTTCTCTTCGTTCTTCTCTAAAACCATATCTCTGCAGCAACCACGTAAGAGGGGGAAAGGGGGGGGGGGGGATTAAAAGATGAGACTTAAATAAAGAAAGTCTACAAGCAGATTCAGAAATTCAAGAACCATCAAACTTCCCACATAAAAATGCTGTCATTTACTTCCAATATAGTACCATGCGGTGTATGACAGGGGGAGAGGGGAGGAGGAGGGGGTGGAGTGGGGGGGCCTTGTGCCTGAGGAATAAAGGCCGCCTGGCTAGTGCAGTCGCCGCGAACTGTACAGGTTAGGGTTGTTCTTTTTGTGTTCGACAGAAAAACCCACGCCTTACCGAGGATTCGAACCCGGTCTCCCGGAGGAGAATCCAGCATTCTAGCCGCTCGGCCAGCCGCTCCTCAAATTCAAGAACGATACAGATTAAGTGTAGAAAAAGAAATAGGTGCAATGCTAAAGCAAAAATACAGCGTACCAACGAACAATTGATAATGCTAAGTACACGGTGTCATCTCTCTCTACTAGATCTCATGTTTCTTCCTGACATGTACACGGTTGTCATCCTCTTCAACGTTTGCCTTCCACATTCCCCTTAAGTATTGTTTTTAACAAGTCAATGTCTTTTCATTACCTACAGGTGTATTAATCCGCGATACACACGTTTAGTTTTCCACATCCGCCCAAATTATCAAGATCCGGTAATATTACCACAAACAAAGGAAGCTGAAGGATAAATATGCGAACAAAAACATTGTAGAAATCAGAATTGTTTACAACAAGCACATGTTTACCCCTGCACAGTGCCTGATAGTATAATCTTGACATATGGGAGTACAGCGTGCAACGTATGCTGTTGGTTAAATTGCAAAACCTTCCACTAGTGAGTTTTGCACCCCAGATCAGTGCTTCCCAAAATAACACGCCAGGGAGGTCCTGGATAGTTTCTAAAGTTTCGTTGTCAGGTCTTAGTCAGATATAACTGAGCAACCGTATGACAGTAGACGGTACTACCTGCTTTCTATTAGCGCAGAATGTTGGGTTGCGCTCACCAAGCTCAACACACCATATTGTGCCAACGGCTTCAGGCGGAGAAGTGCAATTGGGAGGGTACAAGCCTTATCCTAGTGTGAGGAAAGGCAACCTAAAGACTATATGTCGTGGCAGAGCAAACCAGGCCCTAAGCCTTGGTCGGCAACTGGTCTAGGATAGAAGCTCCAACAGGCGAACAATTAGAGCATTGCTATGCTGATACGACAGCTTCTGCAGCTTGTCTTGTTCCATATGTATTGGTGTTACCTTTCATCTTGAGTGAACTAGACAGGCCGAGAGAAGGATCATGCTGCATGGGCAACACATGGTCTCTACAATTCAGCCCAGGCTTATAGCTATGGAGAGGTATAACTCCAACCATTGTTTGATTGTTGTTATTATGCCTTTTTCGAAGCACAATTTTAACAAACTATCGTCTATCAAGACGGCAAGGTGCTAGGGTAAGTTTCCAAAGGGCTGCAGTCAGAGGCGCCTCTACCTGAGAATCAGGACCTAGTCATGGTGAGATCACTACACGAAATGACACCAAAATATATGTGTGCTAAACTTCGGCTGAAGTGTTTCTTCTTTTTTTTTTCTTTTGTTCTGGTATAACTCGCCTTGCTGTAACAATAACAGACATGTTTGTGTGCAAATTTAACAAGTGATAGTACATCAACTGCCGGCACTGTGGCTTAGAGGCAAAGTTTCACAATGCCCCGACACACCGAGTCCAGAGTTTGAAATTAGCCCCAGACGATTTGGAAGCAAACTACATTGTGTTGATTCCGATGTTAAAAGCGTCAGTCGCCCAAAAAGCAATGCTGAAATTCTGACTCACCAATAGTATCAACTCATTATAGTAGTACGTGTGTAAACTACGCTAGAGTTCAAAGATAGCGAACCCCCAAAAATGTACTTTTCAATCACGGAAATAAATGATGCAATTGATGAATCTTTATATAGGTTTACAGTTTTCTAAAACAGCGGGACAATTTTTTATTGGAGGATTGATTAGTGTCGATCCTTGTATCGCGCTTCTAGTGATAGAATTTTATCAGGCTTGGCCATGGGAATGTTATTCCCATAGGAATTCCATGGGAAAGATCCCATGGGATGGGATGGGATGGGACAGCACACATTTGTATTTCCCTTGAGACAGTAGCCATGTCACAGCAACTTGATCTACGTCAGAGTTACGCTTATTATTTGTTACCCTTTTAAAGCTTTTTATCCTTCTCTTTTTCTTCATATATTTTTTTTTCTATCTATTCTTTATCTTGTGGTGCGACACCAAATAAATAAATAAATACACATGGCCTTTTATTATATAAGATTACATTTTGGTGCGTCACCAGCAATTAAAATATAAAAAAAGTGTGACGTGACTCGAAAAAGGTTACTTAGCAAAAATACGTAATACGCACTGCTAAGCAGTGTTGCCAGTTGGGCAGATTTTACGCAGTATTGGGCTACTTTTCAGGATTATTTGCGGGAAATTTAACGTGTTCTCGAAATGCGCTGTTTTTTTTTTTTTTTTGGGGGGGGGGGGGGGGGGGGGGGGGGGGGGGGGGGGGGACTAGTTTTGGTAGTGTGTGCGAATTTTTGGGGCGGGTTGTAATAGTGCAATACATCAATGTAACATTTAATTTAAAAATTACCGAATTTTGAATATCTGTTCGGACGTGTTGGGTAGGTATGATGATCACGCTGCTTGCTAAAATGCTGGTAACATTGTCTGAGTGACGTTACATATTCATTGCCGGCAGGCGGCATCGTGCCAGACTGACACATTGCGCATGCGCTCTGCTAGTCAGCCATTTTTGCTGTAGTTGTTGATTGGCGTCTTTGGCGATTTGTAAATGCGTAGCTAGTTTTAATCTGATGTAATCGAAGTTGTTTTGTTGCTTGATAGCAGTATTTTATTTATTTATTTATTTATTTTTTGTGGGGGGGGGGGGGATTGAATACTAGGTACTATTTAAAAAAATGACTACAATATATGTATAGTCTATAAATATGTAATAGTCCTAATTTCAAATAATTTGTGATATATTTATAGTCTATAAATATATAATAGTCCTAATTTCAAATAATTTGTGAAGGCAGTCACTTGAAGTCACGGTGTTACTGATTGTAGGCTGTGAAATCATACGGTACGCCAAATGACCAACCACAAATATGAGTTCCAGGATCTTACTAAAACTGTTGTTGCTAAGATGCTACGTGAGGGAGAATGACACTTAATTGATGTTCCAAAAGAACATATAAAGTCTTCAACAGCTGATGTGAAAGCAGTTAAAATATCTAAAAGGGATTTC
>JACEFZ010026726.1:0-15105 GCA_014155875.1 Cepaea nemoralis
GTTAGATGTCCTAGTATAACAGTTATGTCTAGTTATTGTACTGCAGTACATTCTCCGTTACCAAGTGAAACAAAGAACAAGTAACAAGGCTTTACTATTCCCCATTTCAATCAACTAATTCTATGCTTGGGCTATGGAGAAGGAATAAGGGACGCGATTCGCAATTCTGCATACCGCCTTGTGTTGGTTTTTTATAACATGGTATGCACGTCGGTCGTTCTGAAAGCAATGGCAAACTACTGAATGTAAAGTCTCCAAGTAAATCACAAACAGCCAAAATGCTGGGGCTGACTGTGACACCCTGTAGAGGAGATGCAACTAACATTTAAAAAAATGCGCAACAGTAGGATCCAAAGTAGCACGACGGTTAGTGCAAATAATAACCAAGGTAGTGATCTGAGTTCAATCCGCAGTAGTCGTAGGATTCATTTCCGCCTCACAGTACTTTTTTGAGAGAATCGGTGGTGCAGGGACTAGCACATTTCTCCACCAGCCAGGTGGTTCCTGGGTTAGAATTCGTGTACAGAGGACCTCCTTAAAGGAACAAACCACAGTACGTCATAGTCATGCTATCCAGTCAGAATAATATCTGAATGTTTACGCTTAAAATTCCAAGTTAGTTAGTTAGTTAGTTAGTTAGTTCCAACTTCACGAAAAATACAGTTCATCGTCACGAAAAATACAGTTCATCGTCAATGCAATCAGCAGTCACCAGAAAGACTTCATTGACCGTGTTTTATCCCATGAATTTCCTGAAAAATGCACCCGTGAACCGAAAACGCAAACCAGTTAATTCAGCAACAGCCGGCCGCCATCGTTCCGAACATGCAGTTTACGCTACAAACAACAGCGGACAGACGTAAAAACATTCCACACGAAATTCACAGCTCATAGTGTCGCGCCACGCAAGCACGCACACACTCAGTAGCAGGGCGACGGAACCAGTCCAACATGAGGAAAATGTGAATGCAAACCGTAGCCACAAGCGTAAATACTCCAGAGGCCTTAACGGTTTAAATGTCTATCCGCCATGTTGGGGACCGGAAGATTGCTATCACTGTTTAATTCTTGATGTCATCTTGTTTATTCCGCATTACATTATAAAGTGTTTGGCGCTCAAATGTTCTAGGCCACGGTAAGGTGAGACAATGTGACCAGTTCCATTCATTGCCAGGTTTCCATTTCCAAAAATCTCTCAACCGATGACAAGCCTTCCTATCTTAACATCTCTGGCAGTTCCTTTTATGGTCTGCATATATTATTCATGTGTCTGCGTATCGCGTATCTTTGTAGGTCTCATTATTTCGTTTGCCCTATATCGTTCAAACGAAACGACTTTCTAGTTATAATATTATCAGGGATTCTCACTGTATGGGTCTCCGGGGCGAAGTTATTCCATCTGCCCCGTGCTCACAAGGTCATTAGTTCACAAGTTCAGTTTTTCCCAAAGACCCCTGGGTGTCGTCTCCAGAGCTACGGAGTTCGTGCTCTATGCTAGGCTTTCGACAGGCGGTTAGCTGCTCTAAGGAGAGAGACTCAGCTAGACAGGATACAACCCGATGCAATGAAATCTTGCCCTTAACCCTCCTCCAACCCATCCTCTTCCCCATTCAAAGGCAGCCACAGTTTTTCACCCTAGGGCATCTATTTCTCTCGCTAAATTCCACATTTGCCATTCTGTGCTACAATTTTAGTTTTTTATTCCGCGCAGGCAAAAGTAAATAAATGTTTGTAGTTGATTAGTAATTGTCTTAGCCGTTCTCTGTGTTTCGGATGTATACAGTAGTACCGATTTAACGTTACAGATAAATATACTCAGTTTGAATGTAGTTTCAATTTCTGTTTACTTCTACAATGTGCGTAGTGCCGTGGATGCTCTTCTTGCCCGTTGTATTTCCATTTTATTATCTCTCCCCCCCCCCCCCCCTACCGTCAAGACTGCTACCAAAAATGGTATATGATGCCACTTCTCGAAATAAACTTTACCCAAGAAAGATAAGTTTATCATTTGCTTGATTTATTCTCATGATATTTGTCTCCCCTCTAAGCATTATTAGACCTAATTGTTATGACCTTGATCATGCGTGTTTATTCTGCATCTAGTTTCGTGCATGGGACGGAGGGCAATGTCTTTCATGACACGATTTCCACTGTGACTGGATTGTCCAGAAGTATTCCTAAACACATGGATATTCATGTTATTAACGCCCTTAGAGAAATGTCGAGAACGGTGGACTTTGACGCCAGTTACCCCACTTCGTTGTCCAGAAAGAGATTTAGAAATTAAAACTGGGGTGGCCAGAAGCACATCTGGGGCATGAGAGGTCTCGTCAATCAACTCAGAACTCAGAACGACTAATTGCCGCCGGACGCTGATGCATGTGTTTGGGGGTGGGAGAGAGAGGTTCTGAGCACATATAGATTTGTTCGGAGTGCAAGAATGACACCCCAAAAGATTAAATGACTAAATAAGTTACTAACTAATTTACGAACAACAAACAAAGCTATGAAAAAACTATGTTACGAACAAACAAACTATGTTACGAACAAACTATGTTACGAACAAACTATGTTACGAACAAACTAAGTTGCGAACTAAGAAACTAAGTTACGAACTAACAAACTAAGTTATGAACTAACAAAGTTAGAAACTAACACACTAAGTTACGAACTAACTCACTAGGTTAGGACCTAACTAAGTTTTGAAGTAACTAAGTTATGATCTAACTAAGTTACGAACTAACTGAATGACTGACTGGCTGACTGGCTGACAACCACTGACCTTCTTGTTGAGCTTGATGTTGGTGAAGATGGCATGAACCCGCCACGTCTTGCCAAACATGGCGCCAAAGGCCAAGGTGAAGCCCAGTGCCAGAGTCCATGATCTGGCCTGTGACAGAAGAAAGGCAAACATTTCATTACAATTATTACTGTTATTGTGATCGGAGCCGCCGTGGCGCAGTAACTAACACGCTGGCCTGGCGCCACGGTGGTCATGTGCTGGAATACCTCTCCAGGTGGTGATACTTTCACAAATTGACACGGGTGTCCAGGTCGACCCCAGCCTTAAATGGGTTCCAGAAAATGTCGTGGAAGTAAAGGCGACATCGAGGACTGAGTGGTCTAGACAATATGGTGCTAGCATCACGCGCCTCATGACGTGGACAAGGTCATTTACAGTACGTTACTTCATTCTTCAGGAATGTGGGACCTTAGTTGTAAATGGTGTCGACTCAGGAAATGGTATCCACTTTACAAGACTAGGTCGATGGCAGAAATTTGTTGGTAGAGACAAATTTTGGCACGAACTGGGTTTAAAACCCGGAACAATAATTTAGTAGGTTCTAAGACTCCGTGGCGAAGGAGGTACGGACGCGGTTCGTGATTCTGTATACCCGCGTTCGAAACACAGCTGCGCCCGAGTTGGCAGCAGACCAGAGTTGCGCTGGTTTTTACAAAATGGTATGGGTGCCGGTCGTTCAAAAAGCAATGGCAAACTACTGAACGTAAAACTTGTCAAGACATCCAGAACAGCAAACAATGCATTGAAGTGCTACCTGAAACATTCTAATTAGAAACAATACAGAGAAATTTAATTTTTAACTTTTATTGTCGAAAATTATTTTTTGCAATTTTATTGTTGAAAGTTTATTTATTTTTTCCTTCAGTGATAGTGACTTAACACCTAAGATACGTTTCATTTTCTGAAATACCTCTTTTGTTGGCCGTATTCTGTTCTTAAGCTCTATTGTGTACCTACCATCTGAGATTATAAAAGACCTCAAGTATATAAAATTATCCATTTGATTAAGCCTTTTCTCTTCCATTTTGATCTATCTATTAGTGTTCTTAATGTATACCTTGCCTATTGTGTCGCTTTTTCTTCCATACATCCTTACTACTCGTCACCTCTTTTCAACCTTTATTGTCTTCCTTATTCTTCTCTTTATAACTCTGAATAGCATCATAATTTTATAGCCATCTGTAAAGAAGACAGTTTGTTATTGGTATCCTTCTTAGCAGTGACCATACTGGTTGATGATCATAGTCATTGTCTCATAAAGCGTCTAATCGGATAGGGGACAGTCGATTTATCTCCAGTAGGTTGGGGAATTTACCCAGTCAACAGAAAACCGCCGGTTGTGTTGTAAGCAAAGAGAATGTTAGTGTTAAGTGGTATGAAACGTTGAAAATTGGTTAGAAGATGTGTTCGCTGGTATTCAAGGGATAAATAAGGCAGATGTAGTTTTAAGAAAGACCGACCTCGTAAAAGACACTGTTGGTTGGTTGTGAAATGACACAGTGAAATAGAGGTGGAAAAAGTGAGAAATGACATTTTCGTTAGACTTCTAGAAAACATCTGCCTTGTTGAGAGCTGGAACAATGGAAGATTAGTGTAGCAGACATTGTAGTATGGAAAGTTGAAGATATCAGTTATGGGAAATGGATCTTTGCTGACGAAGACTCAGATGATATCGAAACTATCCCAGGTGGAGCCATAGACTGCATTGCCATCATAAATGTTGTTATGACTATGTCGTTGAAGCTCATGTACAACGAAGGTTTGGAGCTCTTGGTGCTGTGACATGGAAAAGTTGTGAAGCTATCTATGAAAGACAGAGACACTGTGTGTTATAAAGAAAAAAAAAGCAAGAGTGTGGCGTGATGAGTGATTAGTCTGTATAAGTGGTTCTTAAACAGAAACGCTGGAATGATAAGTTGAAGCTTTCAGTAATGTAAAAGAGGGAATGTGCTGACGTTGATAATTATGTATTGTGAAATGTCTTTTCAAATAAAAGGTCAAGACACGTTTGATATAACAATAGAAGCAACATTTTTCCTACTGTTTTTAAGTTTAGTTGAAATATTTATCTGTTTGGTCGATCTTTTTTCACCTTTGGTTAACAAATTTTTCCTATTTTTTTACAAATTTGGACGAGGCATTTCTTTACTTGGTCAATATTTTGCCCCTTTTGGTTAACATTATTTCCTACTTTTTATGAATTCGGACGAGTCATTTATAAGTTTGATCGATATAGTTTCAACTTTGGTTAACAAAAGTTTCCTACTTTTCGTAAGTTTGTCGGAGATTTTTATAAGTTTGGTCGATATTTTTTCACATTTGTTTAACAAAGTTTCTTAGTGTTCATAAGTTTAGAAGCGATATTTATAAATTTCGTCAACATATTTCTGTATTTACCCAACATTTTTATTTGGTTCACTTATTTTCCTAGTTCGGTCGACATGTTTCTTAGTTTGATCAATATTTTCCCCTTTTGGCTAACACATTTTCCTACCTTTTATAAATCTGGGTGAGCTATTTTTTACTTGGCCCCTATTTTTTCCTAATTTTTATAATTTGTTGAGATATTTATGTATTTGACCGACCTTTTCCCATTTCGGTTGACAAATTTTCTTACTTTTTAAAAGATTAGATGAAATATTGCTCTCTTTGGTCGATATTTTATTCTCATTAGGTTAACACATTTCCCAATTTTTTATAAGTTTGGACGAGACATTTATAAGTTTGACAGATATTTTTCACATTTGACTAACATTATTTCCTTCTTTTTATGAATTCGGACGATACATTTATAAGTTTGACCGATATTTTTCACCTTGGTTGTAGACAATGAGTATTTTCTGCAATCTATAGTATGTGTGGTTAATACACAAAGTGAGCAAGCAGAATTAACTGGTTGTGTTACTATGGTCGTCAGCGTATTTAAAATGATATGTTTAACTTTCTCGGTAGTGTGGTAAAGAGGTCATTGCCTAATTACGTTTATATCTGTTGTCCTCAATCAGAGGCCGAAAAAAGCATTGTCTTGTCTTGTGGTATTGACTCTAGACGCAAATGCTGTTGGTAGCCCGGTGCCAATCTTAGTAACTTGTAGGTGTTGTATCGTTCATAGAACCTATACTTGTGTATGGATGTAAAGCGCAACATGCGGAAATTTGTTGTTAGAAAACACATGTATATATCTTCATATACACATATACTACGAAAACATATTTTGAAGCCTCAAACATTACACTAGTTTTCATGGGAGACATGAGTGCATAGGGTGATTTAAATATAACCAGATTTACGTTTCCAAGGAGATAACACACAGACTATGTTTAAATTGAAAATTCGCTGTTTTCTCTAAGCAGACTGTCACTTTTGTCACCGCCAGTGTAGGTGGTCATGTGTTTGTTATGGTTATTATTAATGTATTTACATTAATATTTCTAACTAATTAATATTTATTTTAATCTATTATCTAATTAATATTTCATACCATTTGTATGTAACTAATACACCAATGTATTCATACCGTTGTGTTTTTTCACTTATTTGCTAATGTAACACTGGTGTTTTTTTTTTCTTATTTGTTTATTCTGTTTGTAGTGTAAGGGTCATTTTCTTCCATCGATAAGTTTTTACGAAACCAATGACCAATCCCTATAAGACACATATGACAACCGTATCTATCCTACTTCACTCATGTAGGTTTGGTCCACAGTGTCCACCTCGGTAAGATTTTACAACAATATACTGGAGCAGGAAGCAGGAAACGTTAACTGAATGACGATACACCGAGAGTCAATACGCTTGGAGTTGTATTCTCACTACACTTTTACTATGTCTCTATGGTTGTTTCCTGACAGGCTTCATCAATCAAACTCACATCAAAAGATGGCGGCCTGCACATAATTGTTGGCAACATTATAGAATAGATATCGGGCGCTTGGTTTAAGTGTTAGTCTGTTACGCTGCCGTGAGGGGCGATCGGTGTAATTTGGTCGCAATATAGAACAGATAGCGGTCACGTGATTTAACAGTTAGGCCGTTGCGCTGACATGAGGGCATGTTGTATGTACCATTTGTATGTAACTAATACACCAATGTATTCATACCGTTGTGTTTTTTCACTTATTTGCTTATGTCACAGCGCCAAACCAAGGCACTTAGTTTGGTCTGTGAAAACCGTACGGTCCTGGCCACGCCGGAAACGCCACTTTATCACAAAGACCGGAGGCCATTTTTTCCTTGTAGCAGCCAGCTCGGTGTGTGAAGGCAGGCGCTGGGGCCCTGTGTAGTTTTGTGGCCAGCCCGCCTTGAGACAAGATATGTGGGGTTTCCCATCGGTTCATCATTGAACAACATATGTCAGAGGAAAAAGCTGAGCGGCTGACTAGTTAGTGTCAGCAGGCCTGGGTTCTTGGTGGGATAGTAAATTGTGTCACAACTCTTGTTTATGTCGCGTCTTGGGGTTATGTTGTGTAACCTATGTTTTTGTAGTGCCTTATTGTCTGTGCAGTGTTGCTTGTGTTAAAGTTCTTTATAGTGTCAGTCTAACCAGCCGTTGTTTGGAACACCTGTGTTGTGATACTTGGTGTACCCTGTTGTCTTAAGTGATGTTGATTGGTTAGGGGTTACCCACTGTGGTGATTTGATATATATGGTTGTCTATTGTATGTTATTGACATGCAATGTGCTGTTAGAAGGAATAAATAAAGAGCTTGTTTATTTGTCCTTGATTTGTTTGTTTAGTCTCTTTTAGTTTTTACTTTTTACAGTCACTATTTCTACCACAATCTAACACCTTAATCCAATGTCTGGGTCTCAAATATGACAGTCAGTCCAGAGTTGAGGCCCCTGCCTGAGATCTCGTATATCTTCTTATCTAATCACTATCATCTTTTTTTGTCGGTTGAGGCGGTGTGAGGTTCTCTCTCTTTTCACTATTTTTCTTCTTTGGCCGTAACGAAGTCAGAACTACTCTTTACCTCTTAGCACCGTAGTGAAGGAAGCATCAGTCTTTATGATTGTCTCCCTTTATCTTTTACCATCGACTACAAAATGGCGACCCCGACGAGATATTGTGGCAGCCTTTGAATTGTTCTGTTAGGATTGTTTTAGTATCTAGTGATTGTTTTGTGTGATAGGTCAGTGTTTATGTTTGTGGTGTCCATTGTCTTTGAGTTGTGACATTAGAACCCAGGTTTGCTGCTGAGATCCCCCGGGCATTGCTGCACAAGAGAGGAGTCCCCTGTATGGTGAGTGGGCTCAGATAAATTGCCTCCTAGTACACTTTCACTGTATCGTATCCAGAGCAAAGATGGCTCTGTCTTCAACGTTAGGGACCGTAGCTCCCCTCCCAGTTGGCGCCCCTGACATCACAGGGCCCACTGGTGAAGTCAGGTACATAGTTGCACCTGTGAAGATAGAAGTACCTTGTTTTGGCCGGCAAGGTGGGCCAACTGTTGAGAAGTATGTGAGGAAGGTGAGATCTGCCTGGAGGGCTGGTGCGGTGTGCGATGAAGATAAAGTGGACATTATTTGTGAAAGTGTTGCTCCCAGTGTGTGGGCGGAACTTGAACTTAGGTCAGCTTGTAATGAACCTGAGGAGATGCTGCAGACCATTCAGCAGGTGTATGGAGAGCAGCGCAGCATGGTGGAACTTGCTGCAGCTTTCTTCCAAGTGAAACAAGATGCTGGGGAATCCATCATGGATTTCTCACACCGGGTCCACAAAGCCTTTCGTTTGGTGCTGGAAGCACAGAGAAAGAGGGGCATGGTTGCTTGGGATCCAGTGATCCTAAGAGACTGGTTTGTTGCAAAACTACATAATGTTCTCAGCAGGAGAATGGCAGAGGAGAGGATATTGCATGACCCGTCAGTGACTTTCCTTTGTGTTAGAGACTTGGCCATGCGATGGGCTGGTGTGTCGTTAGCTCCAGAAGTCTGTAAATACCAATATGTAGAACGTCAAGATTACAGTTCAGAGAGGTGGCCTAATGCCAGTGGTCAGTGTCAAGGGGTCCAGCATGATGATGTGGTGGTGGAGGAACTTCGAGCTAAGCTAGGTCGGATGAGAGCCTTAGCTGATTCGTTGCTGCAGCCCAAGGTACAACGCAAGAGGTGCACTGTTTTGTCGAAGCCGCACACACCTCCAAAACAGGTGTCCGAAAGAGAGGGGTTGGTGTTATTCAGAACCCCTCTGGAGTCAATTGTAGCAAAGCATTTGCCAACGTAAGCCACCGAGACCAGCAGGGCCTTAAGCGACAACAGAGTCCGCCCCAGGTTGATCCTTCTAAAGGATCAGCCCCAGCGGTTCAGGTGGGTGCAGTGTCAACTTCTGGTAGCCGGATGGTTATGTGTGGCAACCAGAGAAATTTCTTTCGCAGGAAGAGGCGGAGGAGGAGGGGACGAGGGAAGTCTCCTGGTGTCAGTGTGGTCGACCAGTTAGGTATTAGAAATGTGACAAGTGGACCGTGTATTGTGACTGGTGTGAGGAAAAATGGTCTGCATACCGATATGTCATCTCGTGACTTTGTGCAAAAGGGGATTGTGAAAGACCACCAGCAAGAACTTTTGCCCGTTAGACATGGTTGTGAAAGATAGAGACTGTTTTCATCCGTTTAGGAATTCCTGTCTTTTGGATTGACAGCCTTAGTGTAGTTAGTTAATTAGCAGTTATGTTTTGCTGTTGTTATATATTATGATTGCAGGTAGATGGTGTCATGTGATGACATGTTTTTCTTTTAGAGTGCAAGAAATGAGTGGCTCTTTAGGTGATGTGGTGCTGCCATTACATCATATCCAGTTGGGAATCAAACTGCAGGTTTCATGTATGGTGTAAACATATTTGATTTTAGGGTAGGTATTTACAGGAAATCTCAACTGACTGGATGCTGAGGTGGGATATTGAGATAACAATGTTTTGTTGGCCCGGTATATTTTCCTTTATGTTTATATTCAGGTTACAGGTGACACATGATGAAATGTTCTTTTTAGTGTAGAGATACAGGTTGATAGAAAAACAGGTCATTTAGGTACCACAGTAGCTGCAGGAAGCTTATATTTGAAGAGACAAAAGGTGTTATTTTTAAATACATTTTGTGTTGAATTTCCAGAGTTTAGGGAAGTAGTAACCAATATAAAGGTTACTGGTTTAATGTTTATGTTTGTTTAATTATTTTTATGTAAGAAGTGAGGGTTGTATTCATTTTGTTACAATTGGTGCTCTTATAGCAGAAGAGCTATTTTTCCTCACTGATGTTATTTTAGTCATTAGTACCAACAACTGAGCTAGTATGGTTTATACTTTTGTGTTGAGATTATTGGTATTTGGAAAAGACTGATGCTTGGTGATGTAATCTACACTGGTTCACATTGTAAGTGATGATTGAATAGAAAAAGACTATTTTGTTAAGTGGTACTCTTCAGGGATATAACCAGCAGTTTAGGTGTTGGGGGCAAGGTCTCCAAAGGTGACGAAAGTTTTTTTTTTTTGTTGTTGATGGTTGTGCTCTATGACCAGGGAATTATTAGGGCATAGAAGTCTGATGTCATTTTGATGGCTGGTTACGTATAACTGTCATTGGTGTCTTGACTGATTGATGATTATGTTTTTGGATGTGGTAACATGTGACATAGATTTGTTATGCCTTTGTCATTTTGATGGCGGTTTGTGTGTAAATTTAAATGAATCCTTGTTTCATTGATGATTATTTTTGGATGAGGTCACAGGTGGCTTTATTTATTTTCTTTTTGGGCGTTGGTAATTTGATGATGGTTATGTGTAGATGTTAACTTGTAAAGAGATAGTTGGGGTAAGGGGATACGATAGTCCATTCCTTTTGACGGGACGTCAAAAAAGTAGGGGGTTGGATATGTCACAGCGCCAAACCAAGGCACTTAGTTTGGTCTGTGAAAACCGTACGGTCCTGGCCACGCCGGAAACGCCACTTATCACAAAGACCGGAGGCCATTTTTTTCCTTGTAGCAGCCAGCTCGGTGTGTGAAGGCAGGCGCTGGGGCCCTGTGTAGTTTTGTGGCCAGCCCGCCTTGAGACAAGATATGTGGGGTTTCCCATCGGTTCATCATTGAACAACATATGTCAGAGGAAAAAGCTGAGCGGCTGACTAGTTAGTGTCAGCAGGCCTGGGTTCTTGGTGGGATAGTAAATTGTGTCACAACTCTTGTTTATGTCGCGTCTTGGGGTTTATGTTGTGTAACCTATGTTTTTGTAGTGCCTTATTGTCTGTGCAGTGTTGCTTGTGTTAAAGTTCTTTATAGTGTCAGTCTAACCAGCCGTTGTTTGGAACACCTGTGTTGTGATACTTGGTGTACCCTGTTGTCTTAAGTGATGTTGATTGGTTAGGGGTTACCCACTGTGGTGATTTGATATATATGGTTGTCTATTGTATGTTATTGACATGCAATGTGCTGTTAGAAGGAATAAATAAAGAGCTTGTTTATTTGTCCTTGATTTGTTTGTTTAGTCTTCTTTTAGTTTTTACTTTTTACAGTCACTATTCTACCACAATCTAACACCTTAATCCAATGTCTGGGTCTCAAATATGACAGTCAGTCCAGAGTGAGGCCCCTGCCTGAGATCTCGTATATCTTCTTATCTAATCACTATCATCTTTTTTTGTCGGTTGAGGGCGGTGTGAGGTTCTCTCTCTTTTCACTATTTTTCTTCTTTGGCCGTAACGAAGTCAGAACTACTCTTTACCTCTTAGCACCGTAGTGAAGGAAGCATCAGTCTTTATGATTGTCTCCCTTTATCTTTTACCATCGACTACACTAATATAACACTGGTGTTTTTTTTTCTTATTTGTTTTTTTTAATACTTTTATACACATCCCTGTATTTATTTTATTATGTAATTTAACTTGTAATAATGTACTTGAATTCTTTAAACTACTGTTTATTTAGTCCTAACTTTCAAAACTGTGTCTATGCGCATTGCTTCTTTTGGACCAGCTGTCTGTCGTTGGTACACAGTGCACAAGACACCTCTTTCTGGTAGGCTTAGACTGTCTATTATTACCCTCTCAGATTGATTGTAATCTTTGGTTTCTAAAATAATGCTTCGCGGCGACGCAACAATTTCATTACCATTTTTGTTTTTTCATGTTGGTTTTGTTGAGGCCGCCACGCGACCTATACTGCCTCGTTTATCGTGTCATTCTTCACTGGGTACCAGGTAGCTGATTAATATCTCCAGCTGGTGCCATCACAGCTAATCTAAACATAGTCACTAGCCTACCGCCGTTTGCGTGGGAGGCACGGTAGTTTTCTACAACTAAATACCTTTGTTATCGTTATATAATAGACATCCCTGTGTATCTTTATTTACAAATACTTACATATTAGCTGACCTTCCATTTGCCCTTGTGGTTAATAATAGCTTCAAAGTGTCTCTGTCTTTCATAGAATCTGTACTTTTGTATAACTGTGAAGCGTGGGCAATGAGCAGACAAGATGAAAAACATCAGTGAAGATGTGATGAAAATATACATATCAGGACCAGATAGAACATCAAATTACCAAGTCCCACTAGAAACAAATGAAAAACCGTATCTACAACATACTTTTTTCCACTCTTAATGTTTAAGTTTGAGCGACATCTGTCTTTTGTAACGTGTGACATGCCGAATCTTGTCCTTATAAATCACGTTGAATATATCTTCATATTTACATATGATATGAAAACATATTTTGAAGCCGCAAATGTGACTTCAGGCCTTATACTAATTGTCGAATGAAACATGAACGCCAAGGATGAACTACATGGGCACCAGTTAATGAATGTTTGTTGTTTATTAGTAGTTGTTTGAGTCGTTCTTCGTGTTTCCGATCGGTACAGCGGTATTGATTTCACCTTAAAGCTAAATATTCATATACTGTTCAGAATAATTCTGCTAAATATATTCACAGGAACTGACATTAACATACTTATATGGCTTTCTCACACCGGCAGATCTCTGTTTTTTCGTAGCTTTATTAAATATTTATAATCAAATGTCTTCATTTCATTTCTGTAATAAAATATCTTCATCTAATTTAACTTGTGAACTGCCTTCATATAATTTATGTAATCAACAGACACTGCGTAGGATCTGCAATATTTAGTAGAGGTGGTTGTTTTACACAGTGAACAACTAGGGTTATAATTAAATTATAAAACGACACGGGGTATGATCGTCACTAGGAAGAACGAAATACCACAATGTAATATACATGCAAATTGGAACATTCTGAAACAAGTGAATAGATACAAGTATCTCGGAACAGTCATAACAGCTGATGGGAGATGCCTTGAAGAGATTAGAACAAGAATCGCCATGGCGAAGATAAAAAACATATTGACCAATAAAAAGATGGCAATTGCTACGAGAAAAAAAGTGTTGCGGTGCTACATAGAACCTATGCTTTTGTATGAATGTGAAGACACTGAGCAGTCACGCTGAATCTGCTGGCTTGGAACTGCGATTTCTGAGGAAAATGCAAAGCGATACCGCTGCGTTCGCTTCTCTGGCACCTATGTTGGGTATAGTTAGCGACAAGGGGCGTGATTTGAACCGCCAATGATACCACCTAGCTGCGTTACATACTCACCCACTGCCACACTACCCCACCACACAGTAGGTTTCGACCTTGACAAGCGCTATGGCAGCAACTAGACACCGTTGTTATACATTTACGGCTTAGTATACACTTAAAAATAGCCGCCTAGGGTGGACACCCTTATCAACCAGGTGCGTGTTTCGACTCTCAAACGATGCCTACAACACCACCTATCCCCGTTACAACCTTGACTACTACTACTACACTACTCCACCACACAGTAGGACTCGAACCTATCAAACGCATTGACAACAACTAGACACCCCTGTTACACACTGGTGATATCCCACCACATCCCCTATGACCAACTAAGCACCTCCATACACTTACCAACGATAAGGATTCGAGCTTCGAACCTATCACCTCCATATGAGGAGGCCTAGGGTACCAACTAGCTTGTGTACGTCTATACAAACTGGAAGATAATTAATTATTTTTTTCTTCTTTACCATGGCTGACAGCTTTATCACGCGCATCTCCAATGCGACAGTGTTACCATACAAATGTGAAGACAAGGAAGGGTTATACAGCTGGTCACAGCTTGTGAAACAATTAGGAACGATGCCGCCGCCGTTATCGAACTCATCTTTACTGAGCCTACCCACCTAGTTCAATTGATCTTTTCCTTTGTTTACACATAGTCCGATTAACAGCACCAACTACCTTGCATAATTTACCGGCCATTTAAATTCTTTTTTAAACACAGACAAGCAAAAAAAAATATCGATCTAGGAAAAACACGAAGAATAGTCGGCCGTGTAGTATGAATCTTCATACCACACGGCATCGTCATACCACGCGTCATACCACATTTCATGACACATTTCATACCCCAAAATATGGCACAATACTAGTCGTTTCCATCCTATATACTACTCTTGTAGCCAACAACAACATAACTAGTAGCAGTGAACGACATAACATGACTGGCAGCGAACGACACTTTTACTGCAGCGAGCGACACTTTTGTTGTAGCGAACGATACATGTGCTGCAAGGTACGACAATACATGAACCATGTAACGAATCTCACAACATGACCAGTAGTAGCGAACGACAAAACATGAACCCTGTAACGAATCTCACAACATGACCAGTAGTAGCGAACGACAAAACATGAACCCTGTAACGAATCTCACAACATGACCATCAGTAGCGAACGACAAAACATGAACCCTGTAACGAATCTCACAACATGACCAGTAGTAGCGAACGACCAAACATGAATCCTGTAACGAATCTCACAACATGACCAGTAGTAGCGAACGATACAACATAAGCCCAGTAGCGAATGTTACAACATGACTAGTAGCGAACGATACATGTACTGTAACGTACGACACATGTACTGTAACGTACGACACAACATACACCCTGTAACGAATATCACAACATGACCAGTGGTAACGAAATCACAACATGACCAGTATTAGCGAACGACATGTGCTGTAAGGTATGACACAACATGCAGCCTGTAACGAATATTATAACATGACCAGTAGTAACGTACGGCACAACATGAACCCAGTAATGAATGTCAAGATATGACATTCCTAACAGAACATTTGACCAGCACCGAACGACAATATGAACAGCACACTGCTACAACACGACATGAACACGGCCAGCGAACGACAATACGAGCCACAACACGACATGAACACGGCCAGCGAACGACAATACGAGCAGCACAGC
>JACEFZ010026727.1:0-26375 GCA_014155875.1 Cepaea nemoralis
ATCAAACGAAAAAAAAACTAATAAAACCAAGAAAAGGGGAAATGAAAAAAAATCGTTTAATTTTTTAAAAATTAGGAGAAAAAAATTAAAAAAAAAAACCGTTAGACAAATTCACAATTATTTGGTCACGTCAAAAAATAAAATAAATTGGAGAACTTGGTGCGAGCTGGCAAGATCGAGGGGAAAAGAACAAAGGGAAGGCAGAGAAGTAATACCTGGAGGCTTGACCACGTGGCATGATCGAGACAAGAACACTGAGCTGATCCACGACTCTGGTGATCGAGCGAGATGGCAAAACATGACCGTCCACGCTTATCGGCAAGGCACATGATGATGATGCCTCTTATTACGCGTACCTACTAGCGATTTTCTCGCGACAATTTCACGCTGTACTTATTTGTTAGTCGTCTTTCACAGCCTGCATTTATCTTTGGATGCTGCCATCTCATTCGTGGACACTCCCGTAACCAAGACTAACGAGAAACAATGCTGTAAAAGCACGTTGTCATAATTATCATATTTTTTTTCCTTCAGATATCCAGTAGCGACTTTCTCGCGACAATTTCGCTCTGTACTTACTTGTTAGCAGTTTACCAAAGTTGGGCATCCCCGTAACTAATACAATAGCTGATGAGAACCGCTGCTGTAAAAATGAACACGTTAGCATAAAGCATTTCTTTTCTTAAGCGTATCCACTAGCAATTTTCTCGTCACAATATCACGGCGTACTTATTTGTTTGCCGTTTTCCACAGCCTTGCATCTGTCTTTAGACGGGGGTCATCTCATTCTGGACAACCTGGTAACCAAGACAACATCTGATGAGAAGCGCTGCTGTAAAAATCGCTGGACAATCCCGTGTGTACGCAGTGCAATCTCCTCACCGAGATGTATTAATGTGAACTCTGGGACCTTGTATGTTATATCCTACACGGATGTCTACGCCGTTTCATGAAGATTGAACAGCGGTATCCCCGAGCCTAGACACATAAAATACTGGATTATATCACCAAGGGGATTTGCTGAGGAATATTAGGAAATGGATTCTCGGGACAGAGAATGAAATAGGGTCGGAAAGATTTTAACAATTAAGATAAATCCACACGTGGCAAAATAAACACGCAGCACGTAAAATTAACAGTTCACATAAACAAGATATAACGGAAATATGACGGAGGTAAAAACTGAGACATATCGCCAAGTAAAAGAATAAAATGATAACTTGAACAGAGCAATGAAATTGACTGAGAACCTACCCCCACTCGATGTCTTTCTGTGCTGTAGATTCTATACAAGTGAGGACTATATCCTGGGCTGATGGGCTGGTCAACAGATCCCGGTCATGTTTGGCCACTGTGGTTAAGCAAGTGTGGACCAACATGCAGGTATAGTCGCAGACTTTACTGTCCGAGTGGTGAAGTAACACACTGCCGATAGAAAAAAAAAACATAGTCAGTACAAACTGGCGTTCGGACACAGTAACTTTCTACACAAATATAAGTGTGTTACGGGTTATCAAATACGACACAAGATTTTTATAAATGTCCAAATGTTTGACACTCGGCATAGGCTGCTTTTACTGTTGCTGTTTTATTACTATTTCTTTGAACTCACTGCCAAGTAGTTGATTAGACATCGAAGTGCGCGAGACCTTTCAATGCGGCTTTTTTGGGTCATTTGCTGGGGACTGGTTCCCATTCGTTTTCCCTGTTGTAAGGTATTCCCGTGGCAAAAACAATCTGAATGACAGGCCTTCACATATTCTAGGCCAGGCATAATACGGTGGTGTGGTCATTTCCTTCCCAGCGAGAAAATTAGGGAAAATGTCAGACACCCAATTTTAATAGATTGGGTCGACCACATAGTCGTTTCCACATTAGTTATCGGTCTCCAATTCTCTTCTTTGTGTTTTTCTACGTCTTCCTCTATTTTCGTTGCCTTGTGTGTTCCCCGATACGAACTTTCTAGTTATACTATTATCAGGTTTTCTCAAAGTCTGTTTGTTCTATCCAGTGTCCGCTTCTTTTCTTCAACTCTTGATTCGTAGGAATCTGTGTAGTTCTGTCCCTAAGCTCTATTTCTGTCATACCATTTTACCTGTTAATGAATGTGCGTAGTTTATTAGTGAATGTTTCAGTCGTTCTCCATATTTCTTATCCCTAAAGGACTTGATCAACATCGGATTTCTAACTGCCTTACTAACTCTACAAATTTCCAAGTGAATTTTGAATTCTTATTTGAATATCTCTGTTTCCCCATCCCTGTCTATATTGATTCCTAAATAAGTGTATAATTCCACACCTGAAGTGAGGTTTCACCAAGGAAGATATATTTTTTTTTCTCCAGTCTGCTGATTCTCCTTCAGTCTCCCAGACTCTGCTAAAAATGCGTGCAATAATTCAGATGAGGTATTAACAGATTATGCTGAGATACCATCAGGACCAACAACTTTCCCACCCTTCAGAAGTTTGATCGTTTTTTTTATAAATTATTCGTGAGTTGGTTGCTCGCAGTTGGTATCCATCTCCACTTATGCAGGCTGAATATCTGAAGGGTCTTTTGGGACTGATCTATTCAGACTTCTGTGCACTAAGGGACATAGTTATGTGGACCAACACATGTGTACCAGCGGTGAAAAAGAAAAACCACTGGTTGAGAGCGTGAACAGAAGCAGTGATTCAAATAAATATGTTTATAAAACTGTAAGACAGGAGAAATACTTTGATGTGAGTGGCCACAAATAGGAAGGGATAGGACTGGGTTAAGTGACGAGAGTTGTCAGGAATGAAGTTGAGCCGCGCGAGAAATGAATTGCATATCAAACTGCTGTAAACAAGAGACGTGTGGTGTTTGATATGAGACATGCACATCTGTTGAACTACAGGGTGGAAATGTAATTAAAAGCATAAGATATATACCTAAATTCAGAATATAGAACAGCCAGCATGAATACAGAGTTTAATATTTTATATGAAGCAGAATATTGATTGGCATGAGCTTCTTAATTTGGTATCTTTAAGAGAAGCGTTTGCTGGTGCCTCAAGAGCTAGCATCACCAGGATATTATATCTCTGTAGAGCCGGTCTCCCTGGCGAAAGATTTATTGACTTTCTCCGTAACCCCGTAAATCCACATGGGGTAACGCAGCTACGCGAGATTCGGTAGCGGATCGCGTCGCATTGGTTCCTTGCGGGGGTATGTAAGCCGGTCGCTCAGAAAGCAATGGAAACTACTGAGCGCAATCTTGCCACGACATCAACAACAGCGGTAAAATGCTGGTACTGACAGCGACGTCCTGTAAATAGGATATGCGGGGGGGGGGGGGGGGGGGCATGTAGAACCGGAAACTAAGGATGGGTGGTGAGTGGGGGGAGCCAGGGGATAGAGAGAAGGGGAGGGGAAGAGAAAGAGAGAGAGAGAGAGAGAGAGAGAGAGAGAGAGAGAGAGAGAGAGAGAGAGAGAGAGAGAGATACAATATATTTAACAAACGAAACAATAAAAATGAATCAGGAAAGGCTCAAATGTCGGCACTCTGAGCTTTTCACTCATGTCTGCTATTGAAGTGCTTCTTCTGACATCTACTTACAGCCTAAAGGAAGCAAACATACTTGGCTAATCTGACGCATAGCTAACTCAACTTAGCCTGCTCTGTGGGGAAGGGGCTACGGACGCAGTTCGTAATCCCGCATACCGCGTTCGAAACACAGCTACCGGCGATTGAAAGCAGACTGCCTTGTGTTGGTATTTCATACAATGGTATGAGTATCGATCGTTCGGAAAGCAATGGCAAACTACTGAACGTAAACTTGTCAAGAAATCGCATACAGGCAAGAAATTCTGGAGTTAACAGCGACTTACTCACTCAACAATATTAATTTACAATCGGCCTTGCTTAAGCGGCCTATTTCGTCATGTTTCGATCACCGACCACTGCATCTGTCGACGCAATCTTCATTCATTCAGAATGTTTATAGAAATAACCACATGCGTGGTCGGACATATATTTAGCTTGTCTATGGATTCAGAAGTAATAGTATGATACTTCGGCTGTGAGAATGCTCGCTTCTCAATAGACGCTATCTTAATCCGTTCAATCTGTGTATGTATAACTTGTTGGCAGCTTGGACGCAATTCGATACAGCTTTAAAACAGTTTATGGGTTCTGTTTATTGTATAAAAATCAGTAACAGTGCAATCATTTGCAACATGTTTTTTTTTTCCAAAACGGTACTCTGCGACATATACATTTTTGTCGAGGGTCAAACAGCTTTTGCAAACATTCACAGAAGAAGGTATCTTACGAAACACCTCTAGCGTGCACTGTAGCACTTGATGATTACGTTATCAGTATCATAGAATCGATATCATCTTGGATGTCGATTTGAAGCAAGATACTAAGAGAAATCAAATAAACAAGGCAGTGTCAGGTCAAGAGAATAGAGAGCATGTTCTAGAGCAGTTCCCATTGTGCGTTGCAAGTTACAGCTTCGTCAGCTGGGATCGATGTGCTGGCATATTGCCACGCAGCTGAATCCAACGTCTTCTGGGAAGAATGCAAATAGTAACGCCAAGAAAAACAAAAGAGATAGTCTCTCAAGAAACACAACAAAGCTGTAAACTGGTTAAAGACATTAGCCGTAGACAGTCAAAAGTGTGTTGCATATGGTGTGAGGTAAACGAACTTGAAAACTTAATGACAACTGTCCAAACTGAAGGGGGGAAGCTAAGGGGTGGCAACAATATAAATATTTGGATAGTTTGGTCACATGACATAATCGGGACCATAACACATTCCTGACCCATGACTCTGGCGATGGTATATAGCGAGTCATGACCGTTCACGCTTACTGGTATGATGCATGATGATGATGAATAAAATCCAAATATATGTTCACTAATATCACGGAAACGTGCATGCCACTCAAAACGGCGAAATTTCATCACCCAGGCAACATCACATGTATTCTGACGCATGCTAAGGTCTCCAAGTGTAGCTTCTTAAGTCAAACCTAATTTAACATGTGTTCACTGTTCAATGCAAAACATTTTCAATTCTAACTATTCTACGTGCAAAACAAACAAACTTCTGCCGCCTCACTTTGAGCGTAAATAAGAAGGTTACACCAGCAATGTTGATTTACTCAAGGTTACTACTATCTTGTAATATTACTTCCCAAAACAGATCAGCCGGTCTCTCTGGCTGTGGGGTTACAACACTTTCTCTCTGTAATCCCGTTTATCACGCAGAGTCTCGTAGCGGAGCGAGAGCTGAGGCGGTTCGACCCCCGCTCGTGACTTGCGGGATACTGAGCCGGCCGCTCAGAAAGCAATGGCAAACTACTGAGCGTAATCTTGCCAAGAGATCAACATACAGCTGAAAGATGCTGGTGTTGACAGCTAAGTCCTGTAAAAAGGATATGCTAAAAAAAAAAAAAAACTGATCAATAATTTTAGGAACTATTTGAAGCTACCTTGTATTTTTTTTTTTTTAGCATATCCTTTACAGGACTTAGCTGTCAACACCAGCATCTTTCAGCTGTATGTTGATCTCTTGGCAAGATTACGCTCAGTAGTTTGCCATTGCTTTCTGAGCGGCCGGCTCAGTATAACGCAAGTCACGAGCGGGGGTCGAACCGCCTCAGCTCTCGCTCCACTACGAGACTCTGCGTGATAAACGGGATTACAGAGAGAAAGTGTTATAACCCCACAGCCAGAGAGACCTTGTATTAATACGCCACACAAAAAAAAAAAAATCATTCTATTCATTACCTTTTCCGACACCACGCAGCCCAACCTTAATTAGTTACTTACTATACACACACACAACACACACATGCGCGCGCACACAGACACACACCTTACATATGTTGACGACCCTAAACAAAAACTAAGCCACTACCACATTGTTTCATTATCTCTACTCTTAACAATCTTGCTCCAGTTGCAATAGCCAGCCTCTGGAAATCCAGTTCTCCGTTGCCCATTAACCACATTGGTTTACATCAACACGCATAGTTTTACAGTAACAAACATTGTTTTACAGTAACACATATTGTTTTACTTTAACACATATTGTTTTACATTAACACATACTGTTTTACATTAGCACATTGTTTTACATTAACACATACTGTTTTACATTAGCACACTGTTTTACATTAGCACATTGTTTTACATTAACACATACTGTTTTACATTGGCACATACTGTTTTACATTAGCACATTGTTTTACATTAGCACATTGTTTTACATTAACACATACTGTTTTACATTAGCACATACTGTTTTACATTAGCACATTGTTTTACATTAGCACATTGTTTTACATTAACACATACTGTTTTACATTAGCACATTGTTTTACATTAGCACATTGTTTTACATTAGCACATTGTTTTACATTAGCACATTGTTTTACATTAACACATACTGTTTTACATTAGCACATACTGTTTTACATTAGCACATTGTTTTACATTAACACATACTGTTTTACATTAGCACATTGTTTTACATTAACACATACTGTTTTACAGTAACACACACTGCTTTACATTAACACACACTGCTTTACATTAACACACACTGCTTTACATTAACACACACTGCTTTACATTAACATACATTGCTTTACAATAACACACACTGCTTTACATTAACACACACTGCTTTACATTAACATACATTGCTTTACATTAACACACACTGCTTTATATTAACACACACTGCTTTACATTAACACACACTGCTTTACATTAACATACATTGCTTTACATTAACACATATTGTTTTACATTAACATTGTTTTACTTTAACGCATATTGTTACGGTCATGTAAAATGCTCGGATCCAGATAAAACTTTGCAGTAACATCTATCTTAGACTGAAAGATGTACGTGTTCTGTCTGTGTCAGTGTTCTAAAAGTCACGGGGTTATCTACTTGCTGTCTGCCAGGGGTATTGAGGAAGACTTGTGTTACTTCTGTTTACATAATCTGCCCGAGAAACACATTTCCTTTAACGTTAACTCATTGGCTTCATAAGTTTGGAGGAGGGTCGAGCGGGGTTATACCCTGAACTGTTACAATTGTATATATATACACAGACATACAGAATTATATTAGACAGGCGTGCAGGAAAGCAGGTAGACAGACACACACTCATTCACAAACATACACAGACATACACATACGTACAGACATACGGACAACCAGATAAAGATAAGACACAACAGACAGATAGGCAAGCGTTGTTGTTTTTTTTTCTTCAATTTTTACGTTGTGTAGTGTGCCATTCGGTCTCCGTGGCGAAGGTGTTGCGGACGCGGTTTGTACTCCCGTATACCCGCGTTCGAAACACAGCTGCGCGCGACTTGGCAGCTGACCGCATTACGCTGGTTTCGCGTTGGTATCGGTGACGGTCGTTCAGAAAGCAATGACAAACTACAGGACGTAAACTTGCCAAGAGATCACAGCGGCAGAAATGCTGGTGTTGACTGCGAATGTCCTGTAAATCAGGACATGCAAAAAAAAAAGTGTGCCATTGTTAACTGGCAGGTGTAGAGACTGAACCCCTTACCCCACCATCAGTGCACCAGAAGGTTAAGCGCAAGCGCATTTAACACCCCCCCCCCCCCGCAGATCTCTTGTACGGTGATCCAGTAAGTACTTACTGCTATAAGTTACTACGACCCGTACCTTCAGTCGGTGATATGTTTCAGTTCCCCTATATCTACGTGAGATAGCTACTACAACTGGCTGTCGTAAATGCAACATACCAGAGGCTGTTGACGTGCAAACGAGCATGAAGCAGGCTCACAAATGTTACCGTGGGAGATTGCTATTGTCATGCGTTATCAATTCAACCCGTCTATTGTACTCCAGTGTTCATTTGCCACAATGCAGTCACTTTACTGGCAACGCTATGACAACAGTGCCGGGTAATATTATCGCCGGCGTTACAAGCAATCAAATGGTTTATATGGAAGGTCAGCCAGACAGCACAGCCTAGGAAGTATATGATGCAATTCTCATCTATCTCAAAAATAATGGGACAGAAACAACCGGGAAAACTAGAGAATGGTCAGAATAGAGACCGAAAAACTAAGAAAACTTATTAATGCCAGTGAGGTAAGAACTATTACAATAACAGAGACTAAATAGCTCGGGGAATTGTTTTCCTCTACTTACTCCAGGGCTCCTCAAAGTGTGACTAATGACCCGACTAATGTCTTCCAGGATTTATATAACAATAAGAGATACTATACTGACTATCCCGGGGTGTGGGCACGGAAAGCAAACATAAACGGAACGTGTCAGAATTGAGGCAGATTATTCGAGACCGAATTTTGAAATTTATTTTTTTTTTATTGCAATTGGGATCTGCAATGGTTCAATACAAGTGTGTGCCAGAAACAAGCTGGGAAGTTTTTTTTTTTTTTTTTTGGCGGGTATGGGAGAATCTAAAACAGTTACTGCTACGATTACTACCATCAGTAAGAGACAGACAGACAGTGTTTAAAGGGAGACAGAGATACATAGCTATGTATGAGGGAGACAGAGATACATAACTATGTGTGAAGGAGACAGAGATACACAGCTATGTGTGAGAGAAACAGAGATACATAACTATGTGTGAGGGAGACAGAGATACACAGCTATGTGTGAGAGAGACAGAGATACATAACTATGTGTGAGGGAGTCAGAGATATATAGCTATGCGTGAGAGAGACAGAGATACATAGCTATGTGTGAGGGAGACATAGATACATAGCTATGTGTGAGAGAGAGAGAGACAGAGATACATAGCTATGTGTGAGGGAGACAGAGATACATAGCTATGTGTGAGGGAGACAGAGATACATACATGTGTGAGAGAGATAGAGATACATAGTATGTGTGAGGGAGACAAGAGATGCATACATGTGTGAGAGAGACAGAGATACATACATGTGTGAGAGAGACAGAGATACATACATGTGTGAGAGAGACAGAGATACATACATGTGTGAGAGAGGCAGAGATACATACATATGTGAGAGAGATAGAGATACATAGCTATGTGTGAGGGAGACAAGAGATACATACGTGTGTGAGGGATACAGAGATACATAGCTATGTGTGAGGGAGACAGGAGATACATAGCTATGTGTGAGGGAGACAGAGAGACAGAGCTATGTGTGAGAGAGACAGAGATACATAGCTATGTGTGAGAGAGACAGCGATACATAGCTATGTGTGAGAGAGACAGAGATACATAGCTATGTGTGAGGGAGACAGAGATACATAGCTATGTATGAGGGAGACAAGAGATACATAGCTATGTATGAGGGAGACAGAGATACATACATGTGTGAGGGAGACAGAGAGGCAGAGCTATGTGTGAGAGAGACAGAGAGAGCTGAGAGCGAGAGAGGAGGGGAGAGAGATGTGCACCAGTAAGTACTTACTGCTATAAATTGCTATGACCCGTACCTTCAGCCTGCGATTTGTTTCACAGTTCCCCTGTATCTACGTGAGATAGTTACTACAACTAGCTGACGTAAATACCACACACCAAAGAATGTTGACGTGCAAACGAGCATGAAGCAGGCTCATCAATGCTACCTTGGGAGTTTGCTATTGTCATGTGTTATCAATCTAACCCGTGTATTGTACTCCAGTGTCCATTTGCCACAGTGCATTCAAACTACTGGCTTCGCTATTCGCTATAACAACAGCGCCTTTAAAATGATCCACTGGCGTTACGTGCAATCAAATGGTTTATATGGAAGGTCAGCTAGACAGAACCGCCTAGGGAATGTTTAATGCAATTCCCATCAATTGTTTTAGGGATGAAAAGTGGAACGAGTCTCACAAATAATGGGAGAAAAACCACTAGAAAATAGGTATAAAAGAGTTTTAAAAACTATAGCAGAACTTACTGCTTCCATAAGTCACAGAAGAAATCAAAACAGTCACGGTCAATTCAGTAGTGTAAAAATTCTTGCATCAAAAGAGATTAAACTAATCAGGAAATCGTTTTCCTCTTCTTTCGGTAGAGGTCCTCAAACTGTGTAGCCCAGACCCAACTAATATTTCTTTGAGGATGTACATAACAATACTGAATGTGTCGGAATTTGGGAACTAAAAGTAAACAGAAACATATCTGCAATTGTTAGTTACAAACATGGTTCGGGTGCATACGAGATTTGTTGGCGGGGTGGGGTTAAATTATAAATCAATCACTTTCCAAGAAAACGGTTTATGGAGACTCCGGGAGGTTCAAGGTGGCTACGGAACTCGTACTTTGTGATTTGCTCACAGTAGGCGGTTTGTCGTTCAGTGGAGCGAGATCGCGACAAATGGAGTAACACCAGGTGCAATTAAGTCGATTCTTTCGTCTTTAACTAATTAACTATGAGTTAAACAACCGAAGCTTCGAGTCATCGTGTAGGGATCCCTATTGCGCACCACCAGACGGCACCTTCTTGGGGATCAATGTCAATGGGAATCAATCGTTGGGAAAACTTTGAGGCCATCGAACTAGCATGGGAACTACCTAATCGGCATTCAAATATGGCAGTAATCCCTTTCTACGCCTTGTCGCGGAACCACAGTAGGTTAACGATAAGATGATAAAACTAACAGAGACAGCCTGTTTTCACAGCTGCAATTGTTTGTTACTAGTACAGAAACATTCACGTCGGATCAAGGGAACCGCCAGTCCTTGAAAAGTCTAGGAAACGGGAAATGACGGCTTGTTGTTTTGGTGAATAGCGAGATGAAGGGACAGACGGTTGCTTTAGTTGTAGAAAGGGGAGATGAAAATTCATGTGAAGTTAGGGACGGATTGTCTGCCCCTGAGAACACCTGTTGTTGACAGGAGAATGACGTCACTCGGACAATCTCCGACTGCAGAAAACATAAATTCTTTTGCCGCCAGTGTGAAGAATGGAATTGGACTAGACAGAAGTGTTAGCTGGCTCGATTCTAGTGTTGAATAGAATCGCATGTGTTATGTATCAATTAACATGTGTCTTTTATGGCAAATTGTGAATTCGATTCCGGATTGAGCCAGGATTGCATAAGGTATTTGCGGGATAGAATCTAGCTGTAAATAATGTGGAATAGCTTAGTGATAGATAGAGTTTAGAACTCTATCATAGTGTTGTTGCGTTGTGGTTAGGTAGTCAAGGAGTATCGGCGACAGTAGGCAATCGCATTGTTAAAATTAACTAGTGTGAGAAGTCAAGTAGCTCAGCTGGTTGGGAATAGTGAAATGGGATGATGTTTAGAGAGACTGAGGATGGTTGGGGGATAGGGAGAATGTCCAATGGTGGGATCTTCCAGTGGGGTCTACTGGGGTTCTACACTTTACATTTTGCTCTGTCCTTGTCTTGCCCTACCTCAGACCGAGGTGATGAGCTCCTCTGCCCATGACAGAGTTGGTTCACTGTCATGTATCTGAGTGAGGCCATCGGCCTACACTCATCTAATCGGGGTCAGTGACAAGTTGCTCTCACCGGGTGTGTTGTTCTCTCTTTTACAGGTTCCCTCAGGTTAGGATGAAAACCACTGAAACATGGCAAATTAAAATCCTGGAGAAAGTAGTGCAGGAAGGTTTATACATCAGCCTTTGCACTGGGCCTATGATAGAAAAAGTCTGAAGGACATGGCTCTGGTGAGCCGATACCTATAAGCATCCAACAGGATGACTTCTCAGAACAATAATGTTTGTGTTACACGCCACACGAGACCTGAACATTAATGAGTGTTTTTTTTTCCACATCATATGAAAAAATAACAATAAGAAGTGTCAAGGAAATTAGTAGATTCCTGTGAGAATATGTACAATGCTTGAGAGAGGGTGAGAACTTTAGGAAATCTCGTAGAAAGGAATAATTTCAGGGGACAGTGTTCTGCGTTTTCACTATTCAGGAATTGTGAAGTCTCAAACTCTAAGAACATTTAGGGACAGTGTTTATGATCAAGTGAGGATCAGTATATCTGTGATTGATGTCCTAGTATCGGGAGCATCACAAGTTACCGGAGATAGTCTACATCTGGCAGGAGGGACACATCGTTTGGTGAGGTTTTTTGTGCTGACTCAGATGATGTTGTGTAGTCCTTACCATGATGATCGGATGTTGCTCCTGAGATGTTCGGTCTGATTCTGCAGACACACTAGAGTATACGACATACATTCTACACACACACTTCTCACATACATACACTTTTCTTTATTAAATTAATCTGTTATTAATTTTTTGAAGCTAGAGTTGTGAAGTATGTTGTTTTGGGGAAGTGTGAGAGGGGGCATGAGCAAGTGGTGAGAGAGAGAGAGAGAGAGAGAGAGAGAGAGAGAGAGAGAGAGAGAGAGAGAGAGAGAGAGAGAGAGAGAGAGAGAGAGAGAGAGAGAGAGAGAGAGCGGTATCCACTGACTGAGGGAGTGTGGTGGATGGAATCTGGTGGATTCTCCAGAATAATGATATGGGGTTAAAAATAATGTGGGTTTTTATTCCCCTCACTCCAGGGACGACACTTTAAAGGAAACACACGACACGCCTGCTAATCAATACCCTTAAACGCATTTCTCGTGTTACCTCCAAGACTAATGTAGCCACGTCACTGCATTGCAGGGTTTCATTTCAAATCAGGCATATGATGCCGGCACCATATTTTTATAAATTGTGGAGAGGTGATGCAATATCACGTCTACCGCTTTTACTTCCCAAAACATTTTTTGCTACCCACTTTAGGCTGGGTCAACGTGAGATCTCAAATCAATTTCCAGAATCTGCCTCAGTGCGAATTAGCAAACATGACCACCGGGCCGGAAGGCAAACGTGCTAGACACTGCGCCAGCGCTGCTCCCGGATGTGTTGTGCCCTTATAGCAAAAGATCATAACTTGGTCTAGATGAAATAATTCATGTTTCAGCCAGAACTCACGCCACCCTACCAGTAATTTCTTCTTTTTTTTTTTTTAAATTGCATGTCCTTTGCTGGACGTTGCAATTAACTCCCAAACACAGGTAGATTTTCTGGGCAATTTTACGTTCAGTAATTTGCAACTGCTTTCTGAACGACAAGTCAACGTTGAAGTCCAACTTACCGGTTTACGGGATGAACCCATTACCCGGCATCAGTGCACCAGAAGTTTAAGAGCTAGAGCGCTCTATCGTTTCGCTGACGTTGACTGGTATGGAAGGAATCAACACTGAGGGACGATACATTAATAACATTAGATATGCAGATGATGCAGTCTTGACTGCAGACAATGAACAGGACCTGCAACATTTAGTAGATGCGGTTGTTGCACACAGTGAACAAATAGGGTTAAAACTTAATAGTAAGAAGACACAGATTATGGTCGTCACTGGGAAGAAGAAAATACCACAATGTGTTATTCGAATCATCTCAGCACAATCATAACATCTGATGGGAGATGCCTTGAAGAGATTAGAACAAGAATTGCCATTGTGAAGGTAGCCTTTTGCAAGATGAAAAACATACTAACCAATAAAAAGATATCAATTGAAATGAGAAAAAGAGTGTTGAAGTGCTACATAGAACCTGTACTTTTGTGTGGATGTGAAGCGTGGACAATGAACAGTCTAGCTGAAAAACATCTTCTTCTTCCTCTTTCGTTCGCTTGAAATATGTCTATAACTGCAATGGTGTCTCTTGTATGAATTTAACTGTCTTTTTTAGTTCACACAGCGGTCCATAGAGTTTATCTTCCATTGTCGTCCCTCTAGGCCAGAAGGTTTGCCTAGATATGTTATATTTTAGGCAGTCTTGGAGTATGTGCTCTGCTGTCTGAGACGCCAATCCACATGTGCACATGACTGTTTCACCAATCTTGAATTTTGTATACATGTGGTTGCGTAATATATTGTGTCCTGTTCTGAGGCACGGAATAATGACTTGTTCTGGTCTGTCCATAACGTGGTAGTCATCTTGAGCAGGTTTTGGTGGCTTTCTGACTGATTTGATCATTCTTTTCTTTTGGTGTTATGTAACGGGCACATCAGGCTGTTCTTCTTTGGCTCCTTCCTTAGCCAATTGATCAGCTCTGTCGTTTCAGGGTACTCCACAGTGGGATGGTATCCACTGTATGGTGACCTTATGCTGACTGCTAAGTTCAGAAAGTAGTGTTCTTAATACTGGCAATTTCCCAGACAGGAGCGCCTCGAGTACTGATTTTGCATCTGTCAATAGCACCACAGGTTGTGTACCATTGCTGATATTTAGTAATTTCTCTGTTGCTATCTTGATTGCCTCAATTTCAGCATCATAGTTATGGCAATACTTTCCTGTCGGCACTCTGGCTGTGTGACTAGTATTATTTGAAAAACAGCTGATAGCTGTGGAACTGTGGTTTCTGAGGAAAGTGCAAAGAATACCATGGACAGACAGAAAAACCAATGAACAAGTCCTTCAAGAAACAAATGAAGATATTAAACTGATTAGAGTCATTAGATGTAGACAGTCAAAAATTTGTTGGGCATGTTATGAGAAGAAATGACTTTGAAAACTTGGTGACAACTGGCAAGATTGAAGGGAAGAGACCAAGGGGAAGACCGAGAAGTAAATACCTGGATGGCTTGGCCACGTGGCATGGACGAGACAGGAACACGGAGCTAATCCACGACTCTGGTGTTCGAGTGAGATCGCAAAACATGACCGCCCACGCTTATCGGCATGGTACATGATGGATGGATGACTGCTAGCATTGATTTAGGAGCCGTGTAATTGTACACTCCTGTGAAACATTCCCAATGGATTATAACAGATAATTCTGACAGTTAAAAGACTACCAAGACATTAGAACAGTTATATCTGTCAGTTAAAAGACTGGCAATGGATTAGACCAGTTAATTATGTCAGTTAAAAGGCGGGCATGAGATTAGAATAGTTAATTATGTGTGCTAAAAGAATGGTAATGTATTAGAACAGCCAACTCTGTTAAAAGGATGAAGATTAAAAACAACAGTTTTTTTTAACATTTTTAAAAAAAAAAAACATACGAGGGAAAGTCAATAAGTAAGTCACAAATGTCTGTAGAAAAATAACTAAATATGATAACAACTTGAAACCGGTTTATTTTTTTACATATCAATCAATCAATCATGTGCCATGCCGGAAAGCGTGGGCGGCCATGACTCGCCATTTCACTCGATCACCAGAGTCGTGGATCAGCTCAGTGTTCCTGTCTCGTCCATGCTGCGTGGCCAAGCCATCCAGGTATTTTCCTCTCGGTCTTCCTCTTGGTCTGTTCCCCTCGATCTTGCCAGTTGTCAATAAGTTCTCCAGTCCAATATCTTCTCATAACATGTCCAAAAAAATTTGACTGTCTTCGTCTAATTTCTCTAATCAGTCTACGATTTTCATTTGTCTCCTGTAGTACTTGGTCATTGGTTTTTCTATATGTCCATGATACTCTTTGCATTTTCCTCAGAAACCACATTTCTGTAGCCATCATATATTTTACATATACTGTCCCTTTATTTCTCAACATAATTTCCACCAACATTGATGCACTTATAACATCGTTTTCTCAGTCCCCCCAAACCGGCTGCATAGAACTGCGTGCTGTGTTTTCTAAACCACGTTTTCACTTCACATTCAACTTCGGCGTCATTCGCGAAATGTCTCCCGCCACGGTGGGTTTTCAGTGGACCAAATGGGTGGAAATCGCTAGGGGCTAAGTCGGGGCTGTAAGATGGATGTTCCAGAACTTCCCACCTTAGTTGGTTAATTTTTCTCCTGAGTTAATCGAGCCGTACGTGGTCTGGCATTGTCATGAGAAAGTAACACTCCTCTAGTCAGCAGTCTTTCAAATGCCAATCGATCATGCATTATGCTGAACCATGTGAGCACCCTATTGCAGATGCTACAGAGTCTATCGTTACTCGCCTGTCACCTCTAATCATCTCCTCCACCCGCTGCACGGATGCTTCTGTTGCAATCTCTACAAGACGACCAGATCGGACTTCATCAACAATTGTAGAGTGTCCTTGAGGGAATTTTTCTACCCAGCTATGCGCCGCTTTACGGGACAAACATTTGTCAGCATAAACAGGAAGCACTTCCTTATTAATGTCCTTTGCAGACAGTCTTTTGCCCACAAAAAACGCACAACAGCACGTTGCTCTTGGGTTGTACACTTGGAAAGTACAGTCGCCATTTTGTTTATGCACTGTGCATGCGCATGAGACACCTAGCGCCACCTGAAGAACGGGAATATAAAGTTCGATGTTGCTGTCACCTAATGACACCTGTAGAAAACACCAACTACATTTACCTGCCATCCCACAGAACTGTGTGACTTACTTATTGACTCGCCCTCGTATCAACGGATAATATAAAAACGATGTTTGACACAATGCTTTAAAGACACACTGGGCAAGGAAGTGTATGAGGCGGGGGAACTGGAGAAGGATCGGAGTCTTGTCCGCGGGATGTGTTACAAGCGACATTCTACCAGGGGTTTGAAACATAATGAAGATACTGTGCTAGTTAATGCAAACGGTTACAAACACAAAGGTTTAGGATTCGATAAGTCATAGTGACAGGATTTTTGTATAAAGGAGTGGGGTGGCAGATCGCTGAGTGCTGTTCCTGAAGCAGGTCATTAGGGCAGAAATGTCGAATTTGTGTGTTGAGGGTTTTATTATTTATAGCATGTTTCCGTAATATGTTGTTATTATTATTATTATTATTATTATTATTATTATTATTATTATTATTATTATTATAATTCTCCCGATTAATGTTTCACTTTGATTTCCGTTCGACTGGCCTGGCAACATGGCATAATCGAAACAAGAACACAGACTTGGTCCAAGACTGGTGATCGTATGAGAAGGCGTGCATGACGACAGCCCAGGCTTATCGGCAAGCACATGGTGCTGACGATGACCTGAATTCGTTGTACGGTATTACATGTTTCTGTGCTCGCTGTGTCTCTTCAGCAGAATCTACACCTAACTTATTTATTTCATTTTACACTCTTACTCAGTGGCCTAGTTTATATGAAACACGTTAAACCGTTACGTCAGTGTCCACCAAGAGATTACCATTTTAGAGTAGTGCTTGTTATAAGAATGTTTATGTGGGGCTGAGTGGTCCCGAGGTATGATGTCCGCCTCGAGTGTTGGGGGATCCCGGGTTCAAGCCCCGGTGAGCGTCGGGATTTTTTCACGTGGACTTCTAGTAAAAAAAAAAAATTCCCCTGGTCTCTGGGTAGTGAGATCGGACGCCCGTGTGTATTGTTGCACAAGTAAAGAATCCCTTGGCAGTTGGAAATCGAAAAAGAGTAGCCTAACGGCGCTGCCCGGACAAATTTCGAGTTAACAATCTGCCCAAAGTATTTCAGGATCCTCACTGGTGCTACGGAGTTCTTGCACTGAGCTGGGATTCTCCGGACTGAGGCTTGAGTTAGGAGTATACGGAGCACTTATGGGTTACACCCGGGTGCTGTGATGTTGATCCGTCGACTAAAAAACTAAAACTATAAGAATGCCTTCACGTCAGTGTTTTCCACTCATTTGTCCTTTCTGGCAAGACTGTCTAAACATGTTAAAGGCAAAAGGAACGACTTCAAATGGAGTTTTAAACTATATGGTTCGGTCTTTGTTCTACAGAACGGCCTGCTGAAAGGAAAGCGTCGAACAGAGCAGGAACTCCGTAGCTCCAGCGATGTACCATGGAATCTACGGACAAATTACGCTTTTAAACCGAATGAAGCAGTTCGAAAACGAACATACGAACTTCATGGCACGAGGCATACGGCTTGACCACATCGTCCAGGAGACCCCCGCCCCTATTTTCTCTAAGAAAGTTACAACCTTCCGAGCTGTTATACTATTTTCCTTGCCAGCATTGCCCTCTCTAGTCACTTGTCACGTACACGGCTAACACCGCTTGTACATCAGCCTACCTGAGACATGCACGGTCATAAAACATCATGGAGATAGGAGCCCGTAAATTATGCAGAGAAATGTTGTTTACGCTACGCAGGAACGGTATAAAAATGACAATCTATTCATCAACACCTCTTATCTACTGTTATGGGCCTCTTTGGGTGACAGTGCCCAATGACACGAATTTGTATGTCTTGGTTAAGAGGCCCCTTACCCCCTTGTGGTACCTTTACTGTCATGAGGTGAACGGGTAAATAAAGACTGTGGTACACGAAGAAAACACACGTCTGATTTACATGACCTTATCTCATCATCATCATCATGTGCCATGCCGATAAACGTTGGGCGGTCATGTTTCGCCATCTCACTCGATCACCAGAGTTGTGGATCAGCTCAGTGTTCTTGTCTCGACCATGCCACGTGGCTAAGCCATCCGGGTATTTACTTATCTGCCTTCCCCTTGTTCTCTTCCCCTCGATCTTGCCAGCTGTCACCAAGTTCTCCAATTTCTTTCTTCTCATAATGGGACCAAAATATGTTGACTATCTATCTACGTCTAATTTCTGTAATCATTTTACGATTTCCATTTGTTTCTTGTAGGACTTGGTCACTGGATTTTTCTGTCTGCCCATGGTATTCTTTGCATTTTCCTCAGAAACCACATTTCCACAGCCATCAGATTTTTTTTTTTTCAGCTTGTCTGCTCACTGTCCACGCTTCACATCCATACAAAAGCACAGGTTCCATATAACACATCAAATCTCTTTTTCTCGTTGCAACTGACATCTTTTTATTGGTCAGTATGTTGTTTTCATCTTGCAAAAGGCCACCTTCGCAATGGCCATTCTTCTTCAAGGCATCTCCCATCAGATGTTATGACTGTTCCTTAGCCTCAGCTAGCTCTCTATGAAAAGGTTTAAATACAAGAGGTTCGACTTCATTGCACCTGATTTTATCCCAGATGGCTCGGTCTCTTTCCGCAGGACAGCCAATTGAAGGTTTCGCACATAGCGCGAACTCCTTCGCTCCAGCGACGACCCACAGGAGTCTCTGTGAACGGAATGACCTAGTCTGGAAACGAACCCACAACCTTCGGAACGCGAGGCAGGCAGTATGAGTCACTTCGCCGTGGAGACTTCTAGTTCTCTACGTATCAGACAAACACAACAAACGGGTGTGTATGTAAGCGCACACGAAGCACGCGTCTCGTAAAAAAGAGTTGACATCTGATCTGCCTCGGCAATACTACTGGCCAGATCCTTCCTGAAAATTGCTCTCATGGGGTAGCTGATGGAAAGTGGCAGCGAGACGGACAAAGTAAACCCTGAACTGATTACATTAAAGTATGGACAGGCTAAGGCACTGCTTCATTTACACGAACTGCTGAAGATAGTGAGCAACAGATGACCCACAGGTGTGTGGTGGTGGCGGCATGAGAAAGCGTGAAGAAGAAGAAGAAGAAGAAGAAGAAGAAGAAGAAGAAGAAGAAGAAGAAGAAGAAGAAGAAGAAGAAGAAGAAGAAGAAGAAGAAGAAGAAGAAGAAGAAGACGAAGAAGAAGAAGAAGAAGAAGAAGAAGAAGAAGAAGAAGAAGAAGAAGAAGAAGAAGAAGAAGAAGAAGAAGAAGAAGAAGAAGAAGAAGAATTCAAGCATGTGTGTATAAGGTGAGGAACGGATTGTTCAAACACATTTAACTTGGTTTCAAATATATCAACAAGACCAAATATCTGCAACTACAAAAACATATTCATGATCCTACAACTGGGTCTGGGGAAGCTCTGGGGCAGATGATAACTAAATCTCATAATGATGTGACCTAGAATGGAAATGCAATCGCGGGCTCTTCTCACCTCTACAAGAGTATCACGCAATATTTGATGCGTTGTATGATCTTACCTATGGGCGTTGTAGCACGTGAATGACATGTGATAAGGCTTACAACGCGGCTGTTTATCTTTACCTTTTAAGCATCGATTTTCCTCCTTTATATACCTCATAGTTGTGTATTTCTCATTTTCTTTTATTCTTTTCGCTTCTACTTTTCTCGCAGACTCCTCAGACTGGTTCAAATCACATACTTTTTATCTCTTTTTATCTTTCTGTACATATTTATTAATTTCTCATGCTTCGTGTTTTCCTCTTCCATATCGTTTTTTAACGTTACTGAAGTCAAAACCACCTCTTTCGTTATCTTGTATTTTACATACAAGCCCATAAGCGGGCACTCTCCCGCTGTTAATACTTCACCTCTACACCGCAAGGCACAAGAGGAACATGATGAGATGAGATGAGATGAGATTTTACATACACTGATTACATATGTAACATTTTTTTTTTGCATATCATATTTATAGGACATCGCTGTCAACGCCAGCATTTTACTGATGTCGTTGATGCCTTGGCAAGTTTACGTTTAGTAGTTTGCCATGGATTACTGAACGACCGGCTCCCATACCAACACGTTAAAACCCCAGCGCGACACGGTCTGCTGCCACATCGGTTGCAGCTGTATTTCGAACTCGGGTAAGCGGGCTCACGAATCACGTCCGTAAAATCCCTTAACCACGGAGTACGGCCTATTTAACATTATGAATTTTAAATCAAGTTCACAGGAAATGCAACAATGCGAACGTTGAATTACACGCGATGACTTGCACAGTAGATGAAACAGCTCGGCTTAATATATGCATGAATGCATGCAGAATCTCAATCCCTCTCTCTCTCTCTCTCTCTCTCTCTCTATATATATATATATATATATATATATATATATATATATATATATATATATATATATATATATATATATATATATCCTTTACAGGACATTGCAGTCAACACAAGCATTTTTCAGCTGCTGTCGATGTCTTGGCAAGATTACGCTCAGTAGTTTGCCATTGCTTTCTGAGCGACCGGCTCGCATACCCCCGTAGGTAGCCAACGCGATGCGATCCGCTACCGAATCTCGCGCAGCTGCGTTACCCTCGTGAATATACGGGATTGCGGAGAAAGTCGTTAACCTCTAGGCCATGGAGACCGGCGCCACATGATAAGGGAGCGATATTTAGGAACACCACCACGTGATAAGGGAGCACGGTTTGCAGGCATTACAACATTATGATATGTGGGTTTATTATGTGGTAGGGTTGCCTTGGGCAATGTAAAACTCAGCCACATAAAATCCGTGTGAGTACTCTATGTATATGTGTATGCATGCATGCATATATTAAGCTGAGCTGTTCATATACTATGCAAGGCACGGCATGTAATTCAATGCCAGTATTGTTGCACATCCTGCTAACTTAATCTAACATGCATAATGTTAAATATTTCATGAATGTGTGAAAGATGAGCGGGAGGAAGGGCAAAATGTAAGATGTGCCTGGGTGCCAATTCTTAATACGGTAGAAATAATAAAGCTCATTTCTAGGTTTGTTCGTTCGTCCTCTTACTATTTCTTGTTTGTTTAACACGTGTGTAATACCACTACGCCTGTCCATGATATTTTGTTTATAAAAAAAAATATAGCAGAAACGTTTCATTTTTCGAGACTTGTCTCACATATTTCTATTTTTAAATGTTACTTTTAATAAGTCTTTCCAACTATTCTAAGGTTTGTCTTCATTATAATGAATAGCACATGATTAATCAAAGTGCACGACAAGGCAGGAAGTGTGAGAAAGGTATGTTTATGCATAGGAATGGCCAAAAATGCTTTCAACAGCATGAAATCAGTATTAACATCTAGAGAGATTAACAACGCATTAAAAATGAGAATTATCAAATGTTACTTATATTCAACGCTCCTGTATGGCGCGGAAGCCTGGACATTGAACAAGCAACTAGAAAGTCGAATAGGAACCTTGGAGGTGTGCATATACAGAATAATGTGTCGTATTTCAGGGGGGGGGGGGGCAATCACGTACAGAGATTCTAGATAAAATGAGAATGAAAAGAGAGTTGATGAAAGAAATAAAAAATGAGGCAAGTGAAATATTTAGGCCACGTTAAAAGACATAACACGCTTATAAAAACCATACTGGATGGCCAGGTTGAGGGCAAGCGAGCAAGAGGCAGAAAACGAAACAAGTGGTAAGATACCATCAAGTGATAGATGAACATCAATCTGACAGAATGTACAATCAAGGCGAGAGACAGACAGTGTTGGAGATCCATTGTAGAGACGGTACTTGATTGATTGACGATTACGTGTGTATGCTTTAAAAACGTCCTCAAATATTGTTGTGGACAATAAAAGTACGCACGAGCTGGTATTTCTCAAAGTGTGCCCGCTTGATTCTAATGGCTGATCTGTAACCGTAATGACAGAATATTAGTAAAAGGCCCACAGAATGGAGTGTAAAGGAAGAAAGTACCTACCAACGCGGGATGAACAAACTCAGGAGAACACACTGAAGCAAAGAAAAACACTGTTCTCAATTAAACATAATGTAGGAAATAGAAAAGGCAATGTTGAAGGAGAGATGAAGAAAACTGTAAGAAAAACAAAACACAAAGATAAAAAAAAGGCGAGAGTGACAGTAGCACAGTTGATCAAGGCAACCAGGAATACAAATCGATAGCATGAAGCTCTTGCAGCCCTAAGTCCCAGAGAGAACTTGATGGTCGTGATTGGTTAACAAGGCACCCGATGAAGACAGTTTGCGAGACGTGAAACCAGTGTATGATCGACACAAATTTGCTCAAATGTAAGCCATGTAATAGACTGCTAGGTATGCTCAAGTTACATCACCTAATAGAGTCAATATCGGTGTCGCGATAGTGCTGTGGCTAGGCGTCGCTTGTCGGCCGGTGGATATGGGTTCGATTCGGCATTATATATATAGATATATGATTGATTGATTGATTGATTGATTGATCTAGGAACCGACATCACAGCATTCGGGACATTCCCATAAGCGCTCCGTCCCCATCCTCAGCAACCAGCGAAGAGTTCCACCACTAATAGTTCCAGTAGCAATCTGATTATATGTCCGTCTCGCCTTTCCTCTGAGCGTCGAGCGTTGGCCAGATCCCCTCGTCACTATATATTAATATATATATTAATGATCGGCTGCCAGGCATACCCAACCCTAAATGGCTACCAGGAAATGTTTTGGAGAGTAAAAGTAGCTAGAGCGATACTGACCACATCACCCACCTAGTTGGTCTATATAAATATGGGTCTGGCACCATATGCCCAATGCATATTAAGGCTTTGCTTGCTTGCTTGCTTGTGTTCGTTGGCTTGAGCTCCAACGCGAAGTCCTGTATGTCGGATGAAGGCATCCTGTTGTCCAACATCAGTGTGACGTCATACAGGACCTGAGGTTTGCGTGAGTATCCGTTGTCCCATGTCTGGCTTATTGGTGTGCAGACTGGTGGTTCCTCGCCGTACAGGCAGACACTCTCCGACTTCGGAGGAATCGGCGATCCTACTGACTTTAGCCAGGACCCCGAAGGGACCTGTTGCCCAGGACGCTCGACGAGGACGCGTCAATAGGTCTTGGCCAGTATATAACCCGGCCCTGGTGCCTTGGAAACACCTCTGCGTCCCATATTAAGGCTTTAAAATTGACCTTTTACTTTACTTACTATTAGCAGATAAAATGTTTGTAAAATCGTTTTTTTTTAATTGTTATTATTCATCGAGTAGAGAATATCGCGGACAGACAAGAAAACAAATGCTGAGGCATTGACAGCCGCAGGTGTTACAGGATCACGCAAAACTGTCAGGAAAATACACATGGAAATTATGCGGCATATTAGATGAGAGAGAAGTTTGAAGCGACATGACCGCCAATGGCTGCTCTACACTAACAACAAAAGCAACAACAACAACAACAACACAACAACAACAACAACAGCAAGAAGAAGAAGAAGAAGAAGAAGAAGAAGAAGAAGAAGAAGAAGAAGAAGAAGAAGAAGAAGAAGAAGAAGAAGAAGAAGAAGAAGAATAGGAGGAGGAGAATACGTGCAGTATTTTTATTGACTGTTTGCGATATACTAAGCAAGTAGTTTCAGTAGTTTGTCACTGCTTTCTGAACAGTCGACACCTCATACTATCGAAATCAACGCAAAGCTTTGTAGAGAAAATCCTTTTATCACCTGGCACATGGTTATGTTTATGTACGCTAAAAGCTAAATGGGCATGCTGCTTTGCTGCCAAGATCGTGATTCAATAGGAATATAGTCTCTAAAAACTCAATGGTGAGGTAAAGATAAACTCATACTAAGTGTACACATAACGCAGTTAATTAATGAGGCAAGATGCCAAAAGTCCTTACTGATATAAAGTATTTCTTTTTCCAAGACATGACGCTCTTACTGAGCCAGTTTTCATCGACCCCCAGATCTTGTAGAGTGTCTGTATTTTGTTAATTCTTGGACCCTGGTGCTTTTTCTGCAGCATTTAAGTCCATAAGTCCTGATTTCCTTCTTTAGTGATTGCGAAATGGTCCATGATTTGCATCCGTAATTTGCCGGGGGAAAAGATGCATCTTCTCAAAAATGTTACTTTAATTTATTTACCGTGGTTGTGCCAAGCATAGGCTTTAACTGCTGTTTAATACTGTTTAACCTCGCTTTCCTATGGCCAGACTGTGTGACTTCTTGTGCAGTTTTCACTGTTGTTAATTATGAAGCCAAGATATTCAGTTTATGAGATTTTCAATGTCTTCATTGTTGGTTGTGATTTTTGGTTTACATTAGTTTTGTCTGTGGACATTTTTTGTTAAATTCAGAAGAAAGATTTTGATCCTCACTGTGTCTTTTGACAGAGAGGATTAACTCTTCTAATTAGTTAACACTATTTGACAGGAGAACAGTGCCATCTATATATCTGGGTTCAGGGATGGGATTTCCGCCAATTATCAATTATTAACAGCTGCCACTCAACATAGCAGCCAAAATAAGAATCACAAAGATCTCATGAGCTCCAGATCTCTGGTGTAAGACAATAATTGCATTATGCTTCTTCACATCAGCGCTGCATCACACTTCATACAGTATCTCAGTTCTATTATTTTGTTAGATAAGCATCCCACTTCACTAATTGGGCGCAAGTGCTTTGTTGCTCTACTCAATACTAAACAGAAGCTTTTCGTAAATCCCAAGACTTGCAAATAGGCTTCCTTTTTTATAAATGATCCTGAGACTTAGTTTGCATCTACTAACCCTATCAGATAACCTTAAAAGCTAGAGAATCAGGGTATGATATCTTAAAACTTCTCTTTCAACTACAACACTTTCAAAAATATAATATTTCACAGAATATCTGGCTCAGGTAGAAATAGTACTAAGCATGAATGGAGAATAACAACGGAGAATTTGTAAAATTATCGACACAACCAATGACAAAACGTCTGCCTTTCACCAACACCTACATGTGATGTATTATGTTTGGCCTGTAGCCCAGTGCATAAGATTTCAACAGACATTCCTGTCAGGTCTACGTTTCCAGGCAGTCAAGGCTATACACTCAAAATAGCAGGCTTGTATTCCTCTAATTCTGTCTTTACTTTAAACTTGCATGGCCGACGCTACAAGGTTTATGAAGTGCTAACAAGAAGTTGAAATGTGACAGGGTTTACTTCACTGCACTGGGTTTTATACCATATGGCTTGAGTAGTATGTTACGTTGTATCTGATTATTATTTCTGGATTGTGGTGCTGGATTGACCCCAATCCAGCTGGATTGGGGTTAGGGGTTAGCGGTTAGCGGTTAGGGGTTAGGGTTAGGGTTTAGGGGTTAGGGTTAGGGTTAGGGGTTAGGGGTTAGGGTATTTTGTCTGCTCCTAATTATACTTTCTGGATTGACCTCGCTGGATTGCCCCCAATCCAGCTCGGGGCCAGTGCGGTTTGGGTAGGGTAGGTACTTAGGTCATATGTAAGGGGCGATACATCTAATAAAAGACATGTTTCTAAGAGCAGATAACTGAGTTTGTGTATAATATTTTAACTAATTTTAAAATAAAATAAAAATAAATAACAACCAAAGGCGCGCGGGGACGGGCGCAGGAGCGAGCACGGGCGGCGGTCGCCGGGTGCGGGCGCGGGGGCAGGATCGAACCCCATAAAATACGTCGCATAGGTAGGTAGGGGGTCATTACTGAGTGCCCATACGGTTGGTCATTGACGACTGCCGACTAGGCCAGTCATCGGTCCAACGAGTAGAGGCTATATACTCGTAATAATAACGGCCAAACGACTCTTTCCGTAAAATGTCAAAACTTAAAAACACACATTGTTGTACACAATCTGGGACAAAAAAATCAATAACTGATTCTCCTAACAACTAATCCAGGGGCTTATCGTCGTCGTAATGAACTAGGCGGTTTATTAATGTTATTGATGTATCCGCGGTTGCAAATAGATGGTGATATTAATAAAAGGTCATATAAACGTCGATAGAGGATTAAAAGGGGAAAAAAAAAACCCCTTTTTAAACCAACCTATTTGGGGGGCCC
>JACEFZ010026728.1:0-15567 GCA_014155875.1 Cepaea nemoralis
CGTCTGTCTCTAACTCTGTCTCTGTCGTGAAAAGTAGGGTTTCACATGTTGATATGAAATATCTCTAAGTGTCTGTTTATCGATATTTCATACTCGACATCCGAAAGTTTTGTATCACCTTGAATGGCCCTTGCCAAGAAGTTACCATTTTGTTATGCTTGTCTGGTAGTAGCACCATTACGTCTTGATCAGTTCAGTATTATGGGTCTAGCACTTTTGTTAGGACTGTGATGTTTGAGGATATCTGAGCTGTTCACTGGAGTGAATCCATTCTTCTCCTCCCAGACAGATATTTCTTCATCTGTACAGTGCCTTAGCTGGGGTAGACACCCAAGAATTAAATCGGTACAAGGGTTGTCTAATATTGCACATGTAAAGGTACCAGAAAGGAACGGGGTGTTTATAAGGGCTCTTGCCAGAGGATAGGTTTCTATATTACCAGAAAACGTACGGCACTTTACAGAGTCACCAGTATAATCCTTTGGATTAACAAGTTCCTATTTAATACCAATAATAGGGCTCCCACTGTCAAGCAAACATCGGCATGGCTTATCATTGACCAATGCAGAGTGAAACAATAGATTGCCTCTGGAGGCTACAGCTGCGTTTGCATTCTCAAAGGAGGATGTTACAATGTGTCCACATGTAAGTTTGCCGTCTGCATGAAATTGGTGACATTGCTCACAACTATGAAAGTTTAAAATATCGTTTACACAACACACGTCTTCACATTGGTTGACTGGTAATACATTCTCGACTTCACACTCAGTCTCACTCCCACTATCAGAAGATGTATCAATTAACACTGCACTGTTGGCCTTCATTCGTTGGCGGCCCAGGCACTTATTTGAATAATGCCCGTAGCTAGAACAGAAGAAGCATTTGACTGCACGCCTGTATGCAGTGCTCTTGTTTTGTTGCTTCTTAATGACCGTCTCAAGATGTGCTGGATAGTTTGGTGATTTATCACACATAGAGTAAGTATCATGAAAAAGTTGGCAATACACACATTTAGGTAATCTTTGGTCTTTCTTGTCGACTCTCTGAAATGGTTTTTTATTGCTGCGATAGCTTTTAGGTTGGTCCTTAACAAAAGAGACTATTTCAGAGTCGATATTAGCTGTTTTAAAAATCTCTCTATTTGAGGAAAAATATGCAGAGCCTTTCTTTTCAAATTGTTCTATGGTCTCGATGTCTGACTGCTGAAGGAATTTAGCGAAAGGAGATGGTATTGTGGATATGATTTTATCCATGGCTATTACATTTTTAAGTTTTTCAAAATCCTTTCCTATGTTCGCTGCACTAAGCCACCTATTTAGTACGCTTTGGACATTTGAGACATAATCGATGAAAGTCTCACTTGGTTTTGGTTTTAAATTTGAAAACTGTACTTGATACCCAGGGGCATCAAGTAAGAAATGTTGCATTATCCTATCGTGGATGTACTGATAGTTAGATCTAAGATCAGTTGGTATTGATTCTATCAATTTAAGGGGCTCCCCACTCAGGTTCTTCATGTAAATCATAGCCCACATATCGATTGGTACTTGGTGGTATTTCAGCTGATATTCGACATTTTCTGTCCAGGCTGATATGGAGTCTTCTTTGCAGAATGGTTTAATAATATTTTTATACTTATTAAATTTATTTTCTTCCTGCTGACTCTTTAGTTTTGTAGCGGAGATCTCTAAGTGTGAATCTACATCCATACCTTTCATCTTTAACTGAGTCTCTGATTCAACTTGTATTTGTTTTTCCTTAACTCTTGCCATTTCATCTATCTCTTTTTGCTTTAGTTCTCTCTCTTGATCTAATTGCTTTTGCTTTAATTCTTTTTCTTGATCTAATTGTTTTTGCTTAATCTCCTTATCATGTTCTAACTGTTTCTGTTTTAATTCTAATTCTTTTTGTTTATTCTCCTTATCTTGTTCTAATTGTTTCTGTTTTAATTCTAATTCTTTTTGTTTATTCTCTTTATCTTGTTCTAATTGTTTCTGTTTCGTTTCTTCACCTAATTGTGCCTCTGTGTGTTTTATTTCTAATTCCTTTTGTTTTGTTATCTCAGCTAGTTCTACAATTTCCTTCTGATGTTGTCTTTCTCGTGCACGTTCGTCTCTCTCAGCATCTTTTGCTTCCCTAAATTTTTGATCAGCATATTGCTCTAATTCCTTTCCTGTGTATTGTAATGCCTTGCCTGCTTCTATAAAATCAGCTAAATTTGACATGTTGTTGGGTAATTAGCTGAAGCTGATAGGCACTCAAATATTTACTCACTTATTTATAATAGATATGTTAAGTTTTGAAATCCCTGTGTATAAAAAATATACTCTTAGATTACACCCTGACAAATGGATCGCAAAAAAAAATTATACTAATCGATCACACCCTGAAAAAGAGATGCATTATTAATCATATTGCATTCAAAATACTGTGGGTATACTCATCTTAACATTCCAGATCACTCAGGTACAATCGTTTGGCACCTCAGGTCCAATCGTTTGGCACTACGACATACACATTGCGTTATTCTTCTACACAGCTGTTGTTCTCCCTGGTTTACAAGAGCATCAATAATTAACCAATTGTAAACGACATATGACTTTAGACAATTTTGTACAATCACATGCCCCCGGACAAAACAATGTGGTATAATTAATAATAAATGTCAATGTCCTGTCTTCGTTCTAACGTCTTCTGCCTTCCCTAACTAATCTTGTTTAATTTATGGAAGTGTTGTGCAGACCGAGTCTGATTTTTGCATAGCGAAAGTAGTGCCATCGTGACAGTAACAAATAGAAAAGGTATACAAATAATTAAATAAATGCTTTGAAATAAATATAAAGGTAACAATAATGTTTAAATAAATAAATATATTGAATAAATAACTTATATGAACAAATAATATTTGATATAAGCCAAAGATTCAGGCGAGCAGCCGCTTTACGATATGTAAACAATCTGTCGCTGATTGCAAATGGCGTAAGGCAGCTGTTTGTCAGTCGCGATACGTCACAGGCGCAGCGCTATTTTTAGATTGGAAAAATCGATAATGTTGTCGGCTCATTTTTCGTGTATCGCTCCGCCGTGAATCATATTTGACAAATACTCATAAATAAATAAGTAATTATAGAAATAATTGATAGAAAACTATAATAATAATACTTACAAATGAGAAGAAAACATGTTCATAAGTCACAAAACAATTCAGTAAGCATAAATAAACATTCGGTCACGATGGGCACAGCTCAGCTCGCACCTTGTTCTAGTCTGCACACGTCATTATTCACTAACATAAATTAAACCCTGTGATTAACTGACAGTAATACTATTTTAGAGCCGTGGGTGAGTGTTTTAGCTTGAACAATTGTCCAAGCTACACTTCTGACACCACTTTTATCCTAGCCTGTCATCAAGCGATGCTTCAGGCATTACGGGATAAACTTCTCTCGCACCACACAAAAAGATTGTAAGTCGTACGAGAGGAATTGATTACACATTTTATTGCCACTGGATCTTTACATTACATCAATGCACAAAACGGTCGCTATTAAATCACACAAGAATACACAGATCTGCCTATCACTAGTCGTTTCCTAACCCTACTGCTAACTCTATCTACTCGGCTAAAGAAACACGCATCGACGCTAAGCGATGCGCTCACTATGAAGTCTGTCCCCTGTCTGACTATATTCCTCGCGTGACTACACAGCACGCGGAAGGACCTTGTGCGCCCTTCGGCTTTTGCGTACTGCATCATTCAGCACGCTTAGAGTAGCCGTTTACTCTTGAGTGGCATTCCACTTCTCCGTGTCTATCACGCAGGCGTGATCATGCCGTGACCAGAGTGCTTACTCTCTGGTTGACACCTCCGTGTCTCATGAGAGAACTATTTAATAGTTCCCCTTCCTATCACCTACCCTGCCCTCATGTAGGGGCACTGAGTTACCTCTAATCTACTTGAGGTAGACCACTCATTCAGGGTGGTCTTCACTCCTATATAACTGAGTCTTTGACAGTTATGAAGGAGAGAGAGAGAGAGAGAAAGAGAGAGATATAGTGTATGAAAGACGGAAGGGAGGAGTGTAGACAAAAAGTCATTCAATACTCCCAATAGTAGAAGGATATTAAAGGTGTGCTTGTCCCACTTTCCTCCAGGGACGACAAGCGACACTTAGATCTGTAACAACGCCTTTCACGCTATCCACGAATGACAAGACTTCTGTCGAAGGTGATTCCTAGGTACTGTAGACTTCTTTCTCTGTTAACATTTCTGCCGTTTATTGTGAGTGAGACGCTTTCCTTAGCAATCATATTGCCGAGAGAGCTTCATAACACAGACGCCGTATTTGGGCTGATGACACTATGTGCATCAGTCACTTGGTCAATTAGCTTCACTGGTTCCCCCCCCCCCCCCCCCTCTTTTCACCTTTTGCATATACGCAAGAACATCATCTGCATTTGTCAGTATCCTTCCAATTCCTGGTGCTTCAATGTTTGCAATCTTGCTTGTGTAAGCATTGAATAACACAGGCAAAATTCCAGAGTCTTGTGGTAATCCCGGGGTAATAATACACACCTCCGAGGCTCATGAACATTGGCAGAAGCGACCCTACAAGAATGCAGGATAGCGGATATCCATTTCATCACCGAGAAATATCAATCACCCTTCTCTATAAGATTGTGCATTATGAGATCATATCTAAGGGAATATCTAGGAGGCAGAGACCTAAAGTAAAACATCATACAATTCAGGTGTGTGGGAAAATACACAAAGGGGTCAGCCACTACCTTGAGAACAAGTTGCCAAGATAAAAGTACAAGGGTAAACCAGCAACATGATGGCGTTAGAGCTCACGGAGGAGTCCTGTCACCAAAATTATTCGCAGCACATATAAATATAACATTACAGACATATTCCCAGCAAGAGTACACACCTCCTCCTGTGTAGACAACCTAGCTAAATGGATATCTGGATATTATTGTGTCGTGTAGTTTTGATGTTCGCATTTTGCCCATGCCTTTATAATGCATATCTTTTATATTGTTGCTGTTCTTTGTTAGCCTTGAATGATGTGTGAATGAAATAATGTATGAAAGAGAGTGATAGAAGGGCAGAATGTTAGACGGGCCTGCGTGCCCAATTCTTAACCCTTTGAAAATAAAGTTTGTTTGTTCGTTCGTTCGTTCGTTCGATATCTGAAAAAAATATATTGGTACAACTGACAGTAGAATGCAGCAAGCCCATTTAGTGTTAGAGGAATGGTCATACTCACGGCTAGAGAAGCTAACTGAGGAGAAAACATACAATGTTGCACTCTAAGTAGTAGAAAGAGTAGTTTAAGTAGTAGTAGTAGTAGTTTAAGTAGTAGTAGTAGTAGTAGTAGTAGTAGTAGTAGTAGTAGTAGTAGTGATACTAGTAGTAGTAGTAGTAGTTTTAGTAGTAGTAGTAGTAGTAGTAGTAGTAGTAGTAGTAGTAGTAGTAGTAGTAGTAGCAGCAGCAGCAGTAGTAGTAGTAGTAGTAGTAGTAGTAGTGATACTAGTAGTAGTAGTAGTAGCATATACTAGTAGAAGTAGTAGTAGCATATACTAGTAGTAGTAGTAGTAGCATATACTAGTAGTAGTAGTAGTAGCATATACTAGTAGTAGTAGTAGCATATACTAGTAGTAGTAGTAGTAGCATATACTAGTAGTAGTAGTAGTAGCATATACTAGTAGTAGTAGTAGTAGCATATACTAGTAGTAGTAGTAGTAGCATATACTAGTAGTAGTAGTAGTAGCATATACTAGTAGTAGTAGTAGTAGCATATACTAGTAGTAGTAGTAGTAGCATATACTAGTAGTAGTAGTAGTAGCATATACTAGTAGTAGTAGTAGTAGCATATACTAGTAGTAGTAGTAGTAGCATATACTAGTAGTAGTAGTAGTAGCATATACTAGTAGTAGTAGTAGTAGCATATACTAGTAGTAGTAGTAGTAGCATATACTAGTAGTAGTAGTAGTAGCATATACTAGTAGTAGTAGTAGTAGCATATACTAGTAGTAGTAGTAGTAGCATATACTAGTAGTAGTAGTAGTAGCATATACTAGTAGTAGTAGTAGTAGCATATACTAGTAGTAGTAGTAGTAGCATATACTAGTAGTAGTAGTAGTAGCATATACTAGTAGTAGTAGTAGTAGCATATACTAGTAGTAGTAGTAGTAGCATATACTAGTAGTAGTAGTAGTAGCATATACTAGTAGTAGTAGTAGTAGCATATACTAGTAGTAGTAGTAGTAGCATATACTAGTAGTAGTAGTAGTAGCATATACTAGTAGTAGTAGTAGTAGCATATACTAGTAGTAGTAGTAGTAGCATATACTAGTAGTAGTAGTAGTAGCATATACTAGTAGTAGTAGTAGTAGCATATACTAGTAGTAGTAGTAGTAGCATATACTAGTAGTAGTAGTAGTAGCATATACTAGTAGTAGTAGTAGTAGCATATACTAGTAGTAGTAGTAGTAGCATATACTAGTAGTAGTAGTAGTAGTAGTAGTAGTAGTAGTAGTAGTAGTAGTAGTAGTAGTAGTAGTAGTAGTAGTAGTAGTAGTAGCAGCAGCAGCAGCAGTAGTGGTGGTCGTAATAGTAGAAGCAGAAGAAGAAGAGGATGAAGATGAAGAAGAAGAAGAAGAAGAAGATAACCGCCAGGTGACGTTGAAACGTAGTCCACTCTTCTAGCACTTCAGATAGTGAGCCTGACGACTTACAAATCGACAACAATAAATGTACAAAAACACGTGTCCTTTTTCGAACCAAGCGGATCTAAGACCATCGTTCCAAATAAACACACTAAAACTACTGTCTCAAATAAACACACTATTATTACACAGATTATTTAAATAAAATGCCGGGGTAATTTCATCTGCACAATTGTCATACATCAATATTGTCCGTTTCAGGCGATTATGGAACTTTAGTTTAGCGCTTGCAATAGTTAACTATCGTTCAATTTGATAGGAATTTACACAATTTTCACAATTCAAATATGCACAAATTTATTCTTTGCTTATAAAGAAAAAGAAAAAAAAAATAAGACACACCATTTGACACTGACATCTGAAGTAAACTGACTTGAAGTGTTTTGTTTTTGAAAATGACCGTTATATTTGATGTTTGTCTTCACATTTCCGTGTCTGTATGTGTAAATATTTCCAGCAGTGAAAGTTGGCTGCAGTATATTCAGTCAAAGTGCATTTTTCTTGAAATAATTATTGTCTTTCTTGAAAAAGAATATTAATATAAAAACAAACAAGTGAACATGTATTGTTACGACAATCACACACACGCGGGCAATCACTCACACACAACCACATGCAACGTTTAGTGGGTTCAAACTACACACCGGTGCGTTAGACTTAAATGCCTTAGACATGGGGGTCATGAATTACAAGTACCACAGAAGTCGAATGGGTTCACCTGATGGCGGGTGACACTGGCTCACACGGAAAAAAATTAGTCCAATGCACTCCCTAGTAGTAGCAACTAATAGTAGTAGTAGAACATAAATGGACTACGCTTGATTTCAAAGCAATCAAAGAGAAGGGAGAGAAACCGAAAAAATAAAAACCCGAAAAAAACAAAACAAAAAATGCAACATTTTACAATAATAAAGTTAGCGATTCCTCTAATGATTGTTTTAAGTGTGAGATGAAACATCCATTTATTGTTCCCTTTAAAAGTTTATTACAAATGCAAATGCCATCTCCACAGTAACAACTGGTTGCAATAACTCTGAAACACTCTTTGTTTCTCAATATTGTCGTCATTACCCTCTTTGGACAACAATTATCTTCAAATTAATATCTTGTTTGTGGCTGACTCGGTCACAGGATTATTAATCCGAACCAGGCCATGGACCCTAAAATAACTTCTCTTCTGAGGTTGAAAGGGGTAGCGTTAATGATATAATCGAGAACGAAATTGAAGTCTCTCATTGTGATAGTAGACTGACAGGCTCGCTAAGTATAAATCTGGATGTTATCGTCCTACTTTCATCACTGGTTCAACTGCCTTGTGGAAATTACTTATGAATAAAACGCAACAATAACTATCGGGATTAACGTGAGAAATACATTCACAGTTATTGAATAATTACAAATAGCGATGAAAGACAACAAAAATATATTACACACTAGCTAATAAATAATTTGAAGCTACAGCCTCACTTTGATCCGAACCTAACACCACCAAAAGACGACAGAACTTTGATGAAGAAACAAGTTTACTTCGACACACGACCAATCTATTATCTGTGTTAAATGTACTTGTAAATTACTGTGTACACAGTTGATGTTACATGGGGAGGCCTAACAAGAACTGCAGATATAAGGAGGAGTGGTTACACAGCTATCTGATTCCCTTGCCGAAGCCTGACAAAGACCGCAAGTAAGCTATCATTAGGTAGAGTGAATAACACGCACACGTCCTCCGACATCTGCATATGTTAGTGAACTGTGCACAGGCGTCTGCTATCCATCCATCATGTGCCATGTCGATAAGCATGGGCGGTCATGTTCTGCCATCTCACTCGATCACCAGAGTCATGGATCAGCTTCGTGTTTCTGTCTCGACCGTGCCATGCGGCCAAGCCATCCAAGTGTTTACTTCTCGGTCTTCCCCTTGATCTCTTCCCTTCGATCTTGCCAGTTGTCACCAAGTTCTCCAAGTCGTTTCTTCTCATAACATGTCCAAAAACAAAAATTTTGACTGTCTACGACTAATGACTCTAATCAGTTTACGATCTTCATTTGTTCCTTGAAGGACTTGTTCATTGGTTTTTCTGTCTGTCCATGGTATTCTTTGACTTTTCCTCAGAAACCACATTTCCACAGCCATACAAAAGTATGTGTTCTATGTAGCACTTCAACACTCTTTTTCTCATTTCAATTGACATATTTTTATTGGTCAGCATGTTTTCCATCTTGCAAAAGGCTCCTTTCGCAATGGCAATTCTTGTCCTAATCTCTTCGAGGCATCTCCCATCAGATGTTATGACTGTTCCGAGATAACTGTATTGATTCACTTGCCTATGTACTCGTATATCACACTGTGGTATTTCCTTCTTCCCAGTGACGACCATAATCTGTGTCTTCTTACTATTCAGTTGTAACCCTAGTAGTTCACTGTGTGCAACAGCCGTATCTACTAAATGTTGCAGGTCCTGGCGAGGTAGGAGGCGGTCTCCACAGCGAAATAGTTAAATAGCCTGCCTCGTGATCCGAAGGTAGTTGTTCAATTCACGAGTGCAATTATCTGAGAAATTCCTAGGATCGTCGCTGCAGCTACGGAGTTCGTGCTCTGTGCAACGCTATCGGCAAAAGGCTGTGCCATATGGAACAAAAGCGGCTGCAACCAAGTCGAACCTTTAGCTATTAAAGCCATTTCTAAACCTGTAAAACATGACAGTCTCTTTAAAGCTACCATGGTTACAGTAAAACATGGCTGTGTTTTGTGTATTTCACTTTAAAGGATTAATCACACTGCTTTGATAAGTGTTGACATTTGTCTGAAGTATGCACATGACTAGACAGAGCGAAGAATGTCAGTCAAAAACTTGCGCAATATATAGTTTGCATACACAGCGGGAAAACAATGTTTTGAGTGTATACAATAATTCAGAAAGAAAAATGAAAAGCAAATTTCGAACTGATATAAACAGCAAACCATCTCTTTTTTTTTTTTTTTTTAAAGCTATCCGTGCTAATACGTGTTGACTTTTATCTTTAGCACGCATCCGCGAGAAGTCCAAATTGTTGGAGAATTAACATTTCATGATGTTGCACACATCTTCCCGCTAAAACAATCTTCGTCGAACGTCTAACAGAACTGGTCAGTTCATTTCCTGGGCAAATTTCAGCCGGACAATGTGGATTGCTCTACTAATGTTTGGGAGAGATCAATTACCAGTCTCACTTCAAATGATCTCGATTCTTTGACCGTTGTAGAACAGTTCTGAATACAGAAAACTTGACAACACGTGGATCATTTTTATTAGCTCCAAGTTTTATCATAATAAAGTGTCTTGCTGACTGGCGGGGAGATGACGCTTCTCCTGGTAACGCAATCTACAATAGTAGGGAATGTATTCCTGTATAACCCAATGCTATGATGACAAATGAGGACAATTTTGTCTCGCTGCCTTTCTCTATCGTTCTTTTCATAAACATTTCCAATTGTTTTGTTTGCTATGTTTTAACAGTTTTCTGTTGTAATAGTGTGGTCAAAAAAATGTCCACTGACTCTTTTTGATGTTTTTGATAAGTCGTCATTGTGTAGTGGCCTCATTCACATTTAATTACTCATTTTGGGTTTCACGTTTCGGCCTTCAGATATCCGACCACCCAAGGCATCCAGTGGACCTAGATTACTAGAATATACGTTAAAAGTATGACATATTTATGTATAGAAAACATAAACTGGATATTGGAAAGAAGTACCACAATGCATTGTTTCATGACATGTGCGTAGTTTTTCCCTCAAAATGGTTCGAAATTTCTCTCTGTCGTTAGCCAGACCCCCATCCTCTGTGGCTGTCATGTATACATTATCTGCCACATCTTGAATCCATCCATGCCGCGGTCTTCCTCTTCCCCGCTTCCCCAGTAGTATCATTTCCAGACATTACTGTTTACATGCCCGAGATATGTTTGTTTGCGTTCGCTCGCTCTGAACATAAGCGTAATCTGTAGACGTGCTACTAGTTCTAATGTACTGGCCTGATGTTTGCTAGGGGATTAGCTTTCGTATTATCAGTGTCCCTCGCCATCAGGCGACTCCATCACTACGACTTCTGAGGTACTTGTAATTTATGTTCCCAAGCCAAGGACAAGAAGACAACATTTCAGTCCAACTGACCGGTGTTAGGGTTGAACCCGCAAGCTCGGAATCATCACACCGGAAGTTTAAGAGCGAAGCCTCCTATCCATTCGGCCAAGCTGACCGCTGACCAAGATATTTGATTTTTCTCAATATTGTTTGCTTAAATAACCAATCGTCCCCAGCGCTCAATCAATGAAGGCTTTAGTTGCTTCAGTGGTGCAGATGAGCTGTCTGACTCTTCGCTGGCTGTTGAATGAGGGGGCGGAGCAAGTATGGAAACGTCGTGAGTGCAGTGATGTCGATGCTTAGCTTAACTCAGCTCAAATGAACTCTAGTGTTGCAGAACAATGCTTCTTATTCTTTTAATCGGTGTCATCAGATTTCCATCGCCAGTCACCCGTAAACTTACATTCCAAAACTGCAGACTCTGTAATGTCTCATCATTGATAAACACACCTGTTGACATTTGTACTCTGCTGACATTTTTGTATGTTGTTGTTTTTTTTGCCTTGCAATATACATTTTGTTTTCCCCGTTGGTTTTGCACTGACATTATGGTTTTCCAAGATTGCATTTGTGTTGGTGGTAGTAATACTGTGTTTTCAGCATATTTAAGTTCTGGTATTTATATTTCCCGGATGACAAAGGGATTCTACTTGAATGTTCTCCTAATTTTTTTTAATGCTAAAGTTTCCTAGCCATCTGTAAGACGTCATCTTGGGTTAAACTGCAGTAAAGCTGTGGAAATGTAAACAATATAAAAACACGAAGAAAAGGGCAGCTTTACGCAATACAGCTATTGCAAAGCATCATTTACAGCTGCAAGCCTTCATCAGTAAATAAGCACAAAAAAATACAACGCAACATAAATATATGTTGTTGTTGTTCTTCTTCTTTCGTTCGCTTGAAATATGTCTATAACTGCAATGTTGTCTCTTGTATGAATTTAACTGTCTTTTTCAGTTCACACAGTGGTCCATAGAGTTTATCTTCCACTGTCGTCTCTCTAGGCCAGAAGGTTTGCCTAGATATGTTATATTTTGCGCAGTCTTGGAGTATGTGCTCTGCTGTCTGCGACGCCAATCCACATGTGCACATGGCTGTTTCACAAATCTTGAATTTTGTATACATGTGGTTGCGTAATCTATTATGTCCTGTTCTGAGGCGCAGAATAATGACTTGTTCTGGTCTGTCCATAACGTGGTAGTCGTCTTGAGCAGGATTTGGTGGCCTTCTGACTGATTTGATCATTCTTTTCTTTTGGTGGTATGTAACGGGCACATCAGGCTGTTCTTCTTTGGCTCATTCCTTAGCCAATTGATCAGCTCTGTCGTTTCCGGGTACTCCACAGTGGGATGGTATCCACTGTATGGTGACCTTACGCTGACTGCTAAGTTCAGAAAGTAGAGTCCTTAGAACTGGCAATTTCCCAGACAGGAGCGCCTCGAGTACTGATTTTACATCTGTCAACAGCACCACAGGTTGTGTACCATTGCTGGTATTTAGTAACTTCTCTGTTGCTATCTTGATTGCCTCAATTTCAGCATCATAGTTATGGCAGTATTTTCCTGTCGGTACTATGGCTGTGTCCCTAGTATTATTTGGGTATTCTATGTACACTCCCGCTCCTCCATTTCGAACAGCATTTTGTGCTGACCCATCTGTGTAGACTCGGATCCAAAGGTCCTGTGGGTATTCTTCATCAAGGAAGCTGAGAGTGGATGTTCTGCGCTGCACACTGTTCTGTTCTTCCTTGTCAAATATTCCTCTCACTTTTGTCTGGATTCACAATGATAGTCTATGTTCATCTTTCAATGGAGTTCGCTCTGGAATAGTTGTTAGGGGGTTACCAACTGTGGGCAGATCGGTGGTTTCTCTGCAGAATCGTTTGGCTTGGTGGATAAAACTACTTCTTTTCAACCGCCCCATAGCTAGGTTTTCAAATCTGTTCTTCATAGGGTGGCCTGGCAAGCTGAGGAACTTTTCTGCTTGTAGTAGCGTTTTTGTATCTCTGCGCTCTCTCAGTGCTTGTGTCCTCCCCCATCTTCTCCATTTCCACTATAGGGGTTGATCTCATCCCTCCTGTGGTGACTCTAAGTGCTTGATTTTTCACCTTGTCCAGCTCTTGTAGTGTGGTGTTTAATGACGAACACCACGCAGTTGACCCGTATTCCATGTGTGGTCGTATGTTCTGTTGATAAACTTTGCTAAGTATTTTCCCACTGGCTCCCCATGTGGTTCCACTTAGCTTTCTCAGGATGGCTATTTTCCTTCTGGCTTTTGCTACTTCTTTGTTGATGTGCTTTCTCCATGTCAGCCTGCCATCAAATATTACTCCAAGGTATGTTGGTTCTTTATCTTCTCTTAGGGGTGTTCCATTTATCTGGATGATCCCTGCCTTTTGTTTTGGAGAGAGGGTAAATAGGGTGGTGCTGCACTTGTCAGTGTTTATGCTGACACACCATCTATTTGCCCATGCAACAAATGTATCTACAGCTCTTTGTAGCAATCTGGTGGCCACTGATGCATGTTCATTTGTGCTCCATAGAACCAGGTCACCAGCGTACATTGCCGCTTTAATTCCATGCGGTAGATTAGCAACAAGATCATTGATGAAGATTAGAAAAAGTGTGGGGGACAAGACTCCGCCCTGGGGAACACCGTGACGCAGTAGTACTTTCTTGCTCTTGAGTCCGTCTATCTGTACTCGGGCTCTTCTGTTGTGCAAGTATGCTTTCACCCATTTGTGCATTCTTCCATTGACTTTGCAGTTTCTCAGTTTCTTCATCAGACCTTCTTTCCAGATTTTGTCAAAGGCTTTCTTCAGATCTATCCATGCCGCAAGCACCAGCTTCTTCTCTTGGAATGCATCTTCAATTTCTTGAGAGAGGTAGGTTAGTCTGATCTTCCGTAGAGTAGCATTGCTTAAAGCCTGCTGTGGCACAGATACTGCCCTTTGTGGCGTTCAGCATGGCTGAATGGATATGAGCGCTCGGTCTTAAATATCCGGTGATCTGATGCCAAGGTTGAGGGTTCAACCCCTACACTGGTCAATTGGATTACGAGTAAAACTTGACTTGTGGAGGTAAATTACAAGTACATCTGAAGTCTGAGTGGGTTCGCCTAATGGCGAGGGACACTGGTAAAAGGGAACGCTAGTCCACAGTAGTGGGTTACGTTGTATCTGATTATTATTTCAGGAGTAATCCTTAGGATTGACCTAGTAAAATCCTTATATAAAAAGTATAGCTCCTGAGCCGTGACGTCAAAAAGCGACTCCTTCGGGGCAAGGGATATAACTCAGGAATACATAATTTAATGCTTTCTTGCGTTATTACCTCCCCTTTTTTGGGTTGAGAATTTTATTTATTTATTTATTTTTTTTAAATGTAATGATTACTGTTAATTATTGTTGTAGTGGGCGGGGCTTAAAAACTAACAGCATGTGATTGAATGTGTATTAGGGTTACAGTGCTCTTCCTCGGTTTCTTTCCCTTTTATTTTTCTCATCTATTTTATCTATATAGGGCCGGGCGTAAGACTATCAACAATACATTGGGGCTGTGTAAGGTTTAGGGGTACAGTGTATCTCCGCGGGAGCGTCTAGGGTGCAGGTGAACGTAGGGTGGGCGCGCCGGGGTGGGGTGCGAAGGGGGCGGCGCATGGGGTGGGGCGAGGGGGGTTCGAACCCACGAGCCGCGCCGAGTGTCATAGGAAAACCGTGATAAGTAAAAGTAGGGTTGGTATATGGTATGTAGAGAGTCGGAACGGTTTATTCACTATCATCATACGAGTTACAAATGAAAACCTTAAAAAGGTAAGGATGGCCGATAGTATTGAATGTAGTGAGTATGGATTAGTGAAATTCGTTGTTAAGAGGTGAGAGAATGGAGGGAAGGTTAGATAAGTACTTCTGATCCTTGTTACGGGGTAGACGAGGGGCAGGGTTGCTAGATAAATACTCCGACAGCAATATTAGAATACCCGAGGTTAAGGCTCATAGTAAAAGCTGAAGCATGAACTCATAGTCGGCTGACTTGAAGGTGAGCTCCTGGGTGACTCAGCGCAAGACGATGTCGGCGGTGACCATGATTGAACGTATTCAGACATGTTTTGGGGAAAACCATGAATGACTCATCGTGACCTAACCACGGTATACATGCCCAGACATGTTTTTGGGGGCGGGACTGTAAACACTCTAAATCAACGCATGGTAAGACCACTGTATAACGATACAAACCTCTGACTATACATGTTTTAATGAGAATATCTAGGTGTTTTACTGTATACGTCTAACCGGATTGCACTGGTTGTTGTATAGTTTGACTCAACGTCATTATAAAGGAGCTCAAATGTCGGCTAAGGACACTGTGTTTGCAACAAGGGCTATCGAAAATACCTCACTAAAGAAACAGCTGTGGTAAGTAGAGTGTGATATACAGAGTCGCTCTACGATGTAGTAGTCTCTCAGATCATACCAGCATAGTACAACGGCGATAAATACTAGCTAGTAGTCGGCAAACTGACGCTCTTACCACGGAAATTAACGCTATACTAGTATACTGTGGTGAATACGGGTTTATACAATAATAATATATGTAGATGACTACTGAAAGCACAGGTGACCTACTAACCACTTTGTGTCAATCTATGTGAGTGTCTGTTTTCTCGGTCGTCCTTATGCTGTCTATGATTTGGGGAAGGGGTAAGTG
>JACEFZ010026730.1:0-5000 GCA_014155875.1 Cepaea nemoralis
ATATATATATATATATATATTTCTCTCTCTCTCTCTCTATATATATATATATATATATATATATATATATATATATATATATATATATTTCTCTCTCTCTCTCCCGCTCTCTCTGTCTGTCTGTCTGTCTGTCTGTCTGTCTGTCTGTCTGTCTGTCTGTCTGTCTGTCTGTCTGTCTCTCTCTCTCTCTCTATATATATATATATATATATTCTTTCTCTCTCTCCTCCCCGCTCTCTCTGTCTGTCTGTCTGTCTGTCTGTCTGTCTGTCTCTCTGTCTGTCTGTCTGTCTGTCTGTCTCTCTCTCTCTCTATATATATATATATATATATATATATATATATATATTATATATATTTTTCTCTCTCTCTCCCGCTCTCTCTCTCTCTCTCTCTCTCTCTCTCTCTCTCTCTCTCTCTCTTCATATGCCATGCCGATACAAGTGGGTTGTCATGTTTCGCCATATCACGCGATCACCAGTGTCGTAGATCAGCTCTGTGTTCTTGTCACGACCATACCACACGGTCAAGTCATCCAGGTATTTACTTCTCTGCCCTCCCCCTGTTCTCTTCCCCGCATTCTTGCCAGTTGTCACCAAGGTATCCAATTTATTTATCATAATATGTCCAAAAACCAGTCTAAATAACCAATCATCTTCAATGCTGAGTTTTGTAGGATCAATCTGTTTGGTCTGTTTCGTTCAATGAATTGTTAATACTTTTCTGTAAAACTTATATTCAAAGTCACATATTTGCTTTTTAGACGATTTGTTAAATCTCCAAGTTTCACACCCTGATGTTGCCATGGGACATGTTTATTTTCCTCAATCCCCGATACACTTCCTTACATAATTATCTTTACTAGCATTAGCCTTACATGTCCACACTATTTCATGTTCTTCATGTTTGTTTATATTAATAAACCGCTCTTCTTCAATACCGAGGTCTTGTTGGATAGCTCGGTTTTGTTCTCTTCTCCGTAGAGTGAAGTTTTAATACTCTTCTGGAACATGGGTGGGTTTTTGTTGCTTTTATGCTTTTCAGCTGATTTTGTTAGTTATCCAAACCTCGCATCTGTATGTTGCCACAGGAAGTATTCATGCTTTTGGTAATCTATGTTTCTGACAATAGTCGTTCTGTCTGTTCCAGTCCATACAGGGTTTAATTGCTTTAGTTTTTGTAGAGCAGTATTTGTTCTTTTATTTTCTGTCGTCACGTTTCAATGCCCCGTCTGCGGGGAACTAAGGTATTGAAAACTGCTCACTTTCTTCACACAGGCACGTGCGTGCACACTCACGTGTACAACTGGTACGTGTAGTATGTCGCCAGACATCTAGAATGGCATGGACATTGTGGTCCTGAAGCAGTTTCCTGCCGTGGCTCTATGACGTCATAGGGCCGTTACATGATGTAGCCCGAATGCATGCTGGGATAGGTGACCGATCTTTCCCTGAGCAGGCAACCAACCGCCCAGGCGTCGAACCTCGCCCGAACGTGCTCTTGATATATTCAGCACAGCTGCCTGTCACCTTCATAAACGCTCGCTAAGTGACACGTATGTAGACAAAAAATATTGAAGTCACTTCAGGAAGCGCGTACAGCCAAGTTGTGTATTATTCTGGAGGTGAAACGGAATGCGTGTCTAACATATATTTCGGGAGTCTCCGCTAAGCGCGTGTGTTTACACTTAGTTGCATTGATTGGTTGTGGTCAAGGCGCACGTTCATTGCACACGGGTATCTTCATAATTGCTTCATTCTACTCCCATAGATCATACAGAGAGATTATCATCTGAGTGCAACATACGGCGGTATCGAAATATCTGGATGCCAGAATGATATATACTGTAACATTTATGTTTTTAAAAAAAGTTAGTTTCTTGTTTTTACAGGACGTTGCAATGAATCTCAACATGTATTGGCTGTTTTCGATTTAGTAGACAATATTAATTTAGTAGTTTGTCATTACTAATAGCCGACGCCTCAAGCCATTGAAATCAGCGCGAAGTGGTATGCTTCCAAATCGTCCGCGACTGATCTCGAACCGTGGAGTCCTCACGACCGCAGCGATGGTTTCAAGTTCCCCAGAAACCACACTTGCACTATAATTCCATGTTTCTCAACTTGTCGATTTATTACCATTTGCCATAGTGATTCATGTTCTAATCTCTCTTCAATGTATCTTCGTCAGTTGTTATGGCTGTTCCGGGGCAGTTGTACCCATTCACCTGTTTATTATGATTTCCCCCCGTTGTAATGAAGGCAATATTTAAAATGTTTAACCGGGGCAAAACGAAACAAAACGTCCAATTTTGGCATCTCACCGTGAACTCTTGGAAATAACGGCCATAGAAAGTGTCCTCCATGCCTTTCGTCCCCCGTCTGCTTTTAATCCCTCCACCAGTGGATCATGTACTCTCAGCCACTTCAGACAAATCCCTGCCATTCCACACTATCTCTTGCAGCACTCCTTCCCCACTGCCACCGCAGTATTCATCTGTGTCTGTAATTTGTTTTCTCTGTAGGTCTCCCGTTGTTTATTTTGCCCTGTTGGTTTCAGAGGATCATCATCATCAAGTGCCCTGCCAGCTAGCGTAGGCGTTCATGACTCTCCACAGATCTAAGTTAATTACTTAGTCGAGGTTCCAACTTCACGGCAACGGGTCGTCCCCATTATGCTCCATTTCTGTGCCAGTGAATATCACACAAAATGCTCCCCATTGTCCAATGTGAAAAGTGGAATAAATAGGAGTCTCGGCAATCCAACAGCCCGCACAGGTACACTGTGCATAATGCCGCCGCCAGAATGCCAACACAAAATTAATCCACGAAAACCACAGTTCATCCGTCGCTGGACTCGGCAGTCACCAGAGAGGCCTCATTGACCCGGGTTTTCTCACATGGCTCGGTCCCTTACCGCAGGGCAACCCGCCGAAAGCTTCGCACAAAACACAAGCTCCGCAGCTTCAGTGCCGACTCCCAAAAGTCTCCTGAAAAATGCACTCGTGAACCGAAAAGGCAAATCAGTCAATTAAGCAACAGCCGGTAGTCATTGTTCCGAACATGCAGGTCACTGTACAGGACAGATGTAAAAGCATTCCACGCGAATTTCACATCTCACAAGTGTCGCCCACGCACTCATTCAGTAGCAAGGCGACCGAACCATTCCTCCACAGATCTCGCTCGTTGGTGTTCTGGATCAACTCTGCCGATGGTATTCCTCCATGCCACCGTCTCAATCCATCCAGCATCATTTCTCTTTGTCTGCCTCTGTTATCACGATGTTCTCCAATGCCCCTCTTCTCATCACATGACCGAAGAAAGATGTTTGTCTCTTCCTTATTGTTGTATATATTGTTCTAGTTTCATTAGTTCAGAGGATGGATTGTCTAAATATACTACTAAGAGTAATAGCTTCGCCAACTTCCAATTCCTCACCTCTTCATCCACTGGAATGTGTGATGTTCTCTCCATGAGCTCTGAACTGGTTAATCTGTTATACCACGCGAATCTTTGTATTCTGCACGGGCTCCAATTAACCAATGTCCATGCCTTTATGAACACTTTCTCTCTGTAATCCCGTTTATCACGCAGAGTCTCGTAGCGGAGCGAGAACTGAGGCGGTTCGACCCCCGCTCGTGACTTGCGGGATACTGAGCCGGCCGCTCAGAAAGCAATGGCAAACTACTGAGCGTAATCTTGCCAAGAGATCAACATACAGCTGAAAGATGATGGTGTTGACAGCTGAGTCCTGTAAAAGGGATATGCTAAAAAAAAAAAAAAAGGTTTTCCAAGTTTGAAATTCAGGGCGCGAAGCGACCCGTTCCGCCTGCTCATTTCGAATTCCGGCTGCCGAGGTGTTTAACGTGGGCAATGCGCACACAGGTCCCCCGAGGTTGTCGCTCTTGTCCGGGTGGACTAGCCATCCGATCCACTACATCAGGACCACAGGACAGGGGGTGGGGTGGTATTTCTTGTGGAACCCCTAAACAGTCCTTAACAGCGAACGGAGGCAGTGTACACGATTGTGAGACGCACATCGTTCCTGTAAGCAACCCCAGGATCGAATGGAACAATTGTACACGAGTATTGGGCGCACGTGGACAACCCAGCAGCACTGGGATCAACAATAACAAGGCACAGTTAGACTAAAATTTACCCAAAAAAAGGGGGCGGGGGGTTTCTTGGAAAAAAAACCCGGGGAACCAAAACAAACTTTTAATTTTCGAAGGGTAAACCCAATTTTTTTTTTTTTTTTTTTTTTTTTTTTTTTTTTTTCCCCCCCCCCCCCCCCCCCCCCCCCACGAAAACCCCCGTTTAATTGGCCCTTCCCGGGGAGAAAAATGAATCCTTTTTCCCCTCGGGGAAAATTGGGAAATTTTTTATTGGGGGAAAGCCCCCACGGAGCCCCCCAGGCAAACAAACACACAAACCCCCCAAACCTCGAAGCACCCAACCCCGTATTATTTTTGTTCTGGTTGCTTTAATAATTTGGGGTACCGGGGCCCACCGATTTCCTCCCGGTTCTTTTTCCCCAAAACTTTTTTTAAATTGGGAAAGTCCTAAAAATAACCTTAAACAGTTAAATCTCCTCAAAGGTTGCGGAAATTTCTTTTTTTAGGCCCTTGAAGGCAGAAAGAAATAAAAAAACAAAAAAACTCCCAACAACAGACTAAATGCCCAGGTTTTGGGAGGGCCCAAATGAAACCTCCCAATTTCGGGTGAAAAATTTGATATTAGTGAATATATTTACCAGAGCCCCATGAAAATTAAAAGGGCAACCCCGCACAACCAAACCAACACCCCGCCGCACACACCAACACACACTTTTTTTTTCTTCTTTCTCTTTTTCCCCCCCCCCCTCCCGTTTTAAACCCGGGCCCTTTTTTTATTTGTTTTAAAACGCCCTGAAAAAAGCCAAAAGCAACTACAAAATCTTATAGAAAATTACAACCTAAAAACGTTTGGGGGAAGGAACAACCTCAACATTATTTTCAACAA
>JACEFZ010026730.1:10000-14758 GCA_014155875.1 Cepaea nemoralis
TGATCACAGCATCTCTGGGGGACGCCAGCTCCAAGATGTCCTGCACGTTCGGTGTAGGCCTATGCTGGCCACTTGTCCGTGGTGTACGGCGAGGACGCAGCGCCGAAGTCTGGCATCGGTTCCAGCCCTTTTCCGCGGCACAATGTATCCTTGTATACGCATTACCACGACCTTAACTGTCCGTCGTTAGCGTCACCGGCGTCACTACCCAATGTGTGTTTTTGAGGGCAGGTTCTCATTGGGGGATAAAATATGAAGAAGAAGACTGACATTTAGCTAGCGCAGGCCGCTTTCCTTTGGCGGCGCTCTGGCGAAGCGGTTACGCGCGAGATTCACCATACCGTATACCGCGTTTCAAACACGGCTGCAGGCGATTTGGAAGCAAACTTGCGCTAATTTTCATACAATGGAATGAGCGTCAGTCGTTCAGAAAAAAAATGGCAAACTACTGAGTGCAAGTTTACTTGCCTAGTAAATCAAAAAATCCTAAAATGCTGGGGTTGACTCTGACGTCCTGTAAAGTACTTGCAGCTAACTTTAACTAATTATTTATCTCGTTTTCCCCCCACGATAACGTTGTTTCTTTATTCTCTGTGGGTATTTTACAATGCTTGCATAAGCGATCATATAAACGCATATAAACGTGCATATAAACGCACACACACGTGCATTATAACAGTATTGTTAGTTTGGATTGTAGTTGTTGTTTTGAAAAGAAAAACAAATATACGTTAATAGCGGCGTTAACTTCAAAGATATCGCCACAAGCTACCATAAACATCGCCATGGCCATCACCGTCGCTATCATCATCATCATCATCATCATCATCATCATCATCGTCGTCGTCGTCGTCGTTGCCAGCGGCACTACACTGGTGCTATAGCCGGCGTTGTTGTCCCAACAACCGTCACGATGGCCTCAATGACGCAGAAGTTATCATCACATGTCACTCATTAATGCCACCACCGTCACGCCATTATTATCCCCTGCCCTTATCCGCATTATTATCTTCATTGTAAACATGGTTGTAACCCCGTGTACCGGCCATAAAGGCGTCTCGGCTGAAATTGAAATAACACACTGGGGCTGGCATATTCAGTATGCTATCTGTCGCTTTTACTTGCAGGGAGAACTCTGGTGGCCATTTTATGACGCGGGATTAGGGGACAGATTCGTGCCGTTCGGGTAAGTTAGAGCACTATTATAGTACAGCAGTTGCGATATTGCGTTTATAATTAAATAAATACATGTTGAAATATTTTCCGAATTCTGAGACGACCTGAATATGCATTATGCCTGCGCGCGCGTGTGTGTGTGTGTGTGTGTGTGTGTGTCTTTTATATGTGTGCGCGCGCGTGCGATAGCTTCATCACTAAGCTCTACTTTGCTGCCGTGTTTGCCCGTTCCCGCTGCACTCTGCACCCTATCTGTTCCGACGATGGACTTTAATTGCTGGTCTTAAACCTATCCTCTGCTCCGATAATAGACTGTCTAAATACTAGTCCAAGTCTCACCGTCTCTTCCAACAATAGACTGTCTAAAGACTAGTCCACGTCTCACCGTCTCTTCCAACAATAGACTGTCTAAATACTAGTCCAAGTCTCACCGTCTCTTCCAACAATAGACTGTCTAATTACTAGTCCAAGTCTCACCGTCTCTTCCAACAATAGACTGTCTAATTACTAGTCCACGTCTCACCGTCTCTTCCAACAATTTTTTCAGTTGCATGTCCTGCACAGGACGTAACAGTCAACCCCAGCATTTTCGCTGTTCGTGATTCCTGGGCAAATTTTACGTTCAGTAGTTTGCCATTGCTTTCTGAACGACCGGCTCCTATACCTTTTTCGAAAAAACCAGCACCGCTGTGTTTTGAACCCGGGTATACGGGCTGACAAACCGTGTTCGCAAGCCCTTAGCCACAGAGACCGATGTCTTTATACAATAGACTGTCTAAATACTAGTCCACGTCTCACCGTCTCTTCCAACAATAGACTGTCTAAATACTAGTCCACGTCTCACCGTCTCTTCCAACAATAGACTGTCTAAATACTAGTCCAAGCCTCACCGTCTCTTCCAACAATAGACTGTCTAAATACTAGTCCACGTCTCACTGTCTCTTCCAACAATAGATTGTCTAAAGACTAGTCCACGTCTCACCATCTCTTCCAACAATAGACTTCTAAATACTAGTCCACGTCTCACCGTCTCTTCCAACAATAGACTGTCTAAATACTAGTCCACGTCTCACCGTCTCTTCCAACAATAGACTGTCTAAATACTAGTCCACGTCTCACTGTCTCTTCCAACAATAGATTGTCTAAATACTAGTCCACGTCTCACCGTCTCTTCCAACAATAGACTGTCTAAATACTAGTCCACGTCTCACCGTCTCTTCCAACAATAGACTGTCTAAATACTAGTCCACGTCTCACCGTCTCTTCCAACAATAGACTTCTAAATACTAGTCCACGTCTCACCGTCTCTTCCAACAATAGACTGTCTAAATACTAGTCCACGTCTCACCGTCTCTTCAAACAATAGACTGTCTAAATACTAGTCCACGTCTCACCGTCTCTTCGAACAATAAACTGTCTAAAGACTAGTCCACGTCTCACCGTCTCTTCCAACAATAGACTGTCTAAATACTGTCCACGTCTCACCGGCTCTTCCAACAATAGACTGTCTAAAGACAAGTCCAAGTCTCAGCGCCTCTTCCAACAATAGACTGTCTAAATACTAGTCCAAGTCTCACCGTCTCTTCCAACAATAGACTTTCTAAATACTAGTCTAAGCCTCACCGTCTCTTCCAACAATAGACTGTCTAAAGACTAGTCCAAGTCTCACCGTCTCTTCCAACAATAGACTGTCTAAATACTAGTCCAAGCCTCACCGCCTCTTCCAACAATAGACTGTCTAAAGACTAGTCCAAGTCTCACCATCTCTTCCAATAATAGACTGTCTAGCTATAATATTCCTGAACGTGACGTATCGTTAGTTCCATCAATGGACTCTCCAACTGCTAGTCATGTTGAACAAACCGGGGCGGGGCACCTGGAAGTATTTCCAGAAACATCAGCTGACACACGTACTTGGGAGAAGGACAGCTCTTCATATCATACCTGACCTTTACCTGCAGAGTCTGATGGCCACAGTTTGCCCCACGGGGCAGTCACAAAACATGCCCAGGGAAAAGGTAAACTAACACCCCACTGTTAGAGACACGGGAATCGGCTGTTTCCTTCTTTTTCCAAGTGTGTGAAAATAGACAATACTGTCCACACAGAATCGTTTATAGTCAGATCGAGGCGTATTGATTCTAAGACATCTGAATTGTTAATGATGTTTTGTAAGCATGTTAGTGCCTTGTTCGTCTCTAGCAGCCACGTTTGACAGCTGTAATGAGAAAGTAATTGTTGTTTGTAGTTATCCAAACTATATTTTCTAAAGTTACTGATGTATTTCTTCTCGTCGTGTGTGTTCTACTGCCAGCAGAGCGGGGAGTATTCTTCACTTGCAGCCAAGTTTGTCAGTGCTTGATGTTCTTAGCTATGAGTAGCCTTTATCTCCGTTAAGTCTTTCCATGTGTTCATGACTGCCCCCCCCCCCAACCCCCAGATTTGCGACATGATATTATATATGTACATATATTTCCCCCCAGTCCTGGACAGATTGAAACATGGAACTTTGTACAGGCCAGTTCTCAACGCTAGTCTCCATGAAGTGACATACACCGCTGAACACGAATCCGGGAAGTTTATATCCCTGGGATCAAATCAAGCACACTCTATCTCTATACTCTGTCTGTCTGTCTGTCTGTCTGCCTGCCTGCCTTCCTGCGTGCCTGCCTGCCTGCCTGTCTGACTGTCTGTCTGTCTGTCTGTCTGTCTGTCTGTCTGTCTGTCTGTCTGTCTGCCTGCCTGCCTGTCTGTCTGACTGTCTGTCTGTCTGTCTGTCTGCCTGTCTGTCTGCCTGCCTGCCTGTCTGCCTGTCTGACTGTCTGTCTGCCTGTCTGTCTGTCTGTCTGTCTGTCTGTCTGCCTGCCTGCCTGTCTGTCTCACAAATAAATGTTTTGACAGATTGAGAGTGAGAGATAGTGAGGTGAATGTAATGCGGTCACACCTATGGCTATGGCTGCAGGGTATACAATACAGCGCATCAATTACATAGAAAGACTTCTTCTCCCCTCCTTCCTCTCCTCTCCTCCCCGCCCCCTCCTCCCCCAATCCTTGGTTTTGGAGTTCAGCTCCACGTTATGAAGACGACATCAAATATTTCACGGTATTCACCGTAACACAGTGGCTAGAACGTTTGCCTGCCGGCTCGGTGGCTTGTGTTCCAACCTACCTCGAGGCGGAAATGTGTTTCATAGTCTTGGGCTCCCACTTCGAACCAGCCTAAAATAGGTACCATACAGTTGACTCAACAGTTAAGGTGGCCGGTGTAATACATTGACCACATCACCCACCGAGTTATGATTGGTATCAAATATGGACTAGCAGCCTAATGCACCTTAAGGCGTGACATTACCAGGGATCTATCGTTTGTGTGTAAGTGGTAGAGTTTGGGAAAATTTTTAGGTTTTTTTTTCCATGCCAAAACCCAAAGATTAAGGGAGAGGTTCTCAACCGGTGGCCAGGGGGGGAATTTTAGGGTTTCCAGGGGGGGGGGGAATGAAGTCATTTAGATGTGTTAATAAAAAAGAAAATTTTTTGGATTTTTTTTTTCTTTTTTGAAAAAATATTTTTTTTTTTTTAAAT